>BLSH010209529.1:589885-604114 GCA_018402905.1 Glandirana rugosa | reverse complement strand
GCCTACAGGACATTATTTTTATTTGCACACATGGTAATATCTGCATTTCCTGCTAGAAATTACTTTAACCCCCCCCCCCCCAAACAATTATAGATCTTCTGAAAGCAGAGCCATTCATGCAGCTATTTATTAAAAATATTTTTTCAGGAAAAAAATACAATACAATTAATTTTAGTGTGTTACGTAAAAAGATACCAAACATGTCAAGACTTAAAATTGCACACACCTATGAAATTTCATAAAACCGTGGTGCCCAAATTTGCCCATAAGCAACGTTTTAGGCTGGGTTCACATTTCCGTGCGGAGCGGCTCACAGTAGGGTTTCAGGTCTGATTTCAGTCTGAATTTTGGGCTGTGCAATTCGTTCTACAGACATTCTGGATCTGTATGAACTGGCTCCATCAAGAGCTGGTCACAGTCTCCTGAAATGCAAATTGGATGTGGGGAAACCCAGCCTCAAAAGCCTTTACAAGCTATCAGTTTAGAATTAACCATGAACTATGGCCCTAGAATTATTGCTTTAACTACAACATGTGCAGTAATACCTCATGTGTGTGGCACAATGTATGTTTCCATATACAGTTGTGCTCATAAGTTTACACACCCTGGCAGAATTTATGATTTGTTGGCCATTTTTCAGAGAATATGAATGATAACACAAAAACATTTCTTTCACTCATGGTTAGTGTTTGGCTGAAGCCATTTATTATCAATCAATTGTGTTTACTCTTTTTAAATCATAATGACAACATAAACTACCCAAACGACCCTGATCAAAAGTTTACACATCCCAGTTCTTAATACCGTGTATTTCCCCCTTTAACATCAATGACAGCTTGAAGTCTTTTGTGGTATTTGTGGATGAGGCTCTTTATCTTCTCAGATGGTAAAGCTGCCCATTCCTCTTGGCAAAAAGCCTCCAGTTCCTGGAAATTCTTGGCCTGTCTTGCATGAACTGCACGTTTGAGATCTCCCCAGAGTGGCTCAATGATATTGAGGTCAGGAGACTGAGATGGCCACTCCAGAACCTTCACTTTATTCTGCTGTAGCCAATGACAGGTCAACTTGGCCTTGTGTTTTAGATCATTGTCATGTTTGAATGTCCAAGTACGTCCCATGCGCAGCTTCCTGGCTGATGAATGCAAATATTCCTCCAGTATTTTTTGATAACATACTGCATTCATCTTGCCATCAATTTTGACCAAATGTCCTGTGCCTTTGTAGCTCACATATCCACAAAACATCAACGATCCACCTCTGTGTTTCACAGGCCTTGTTGACTTCTCTCCAAATGTAGTGTTTATGGTTGTGGCCAATAAGCTCAATTTTGGTCTCATCACTCCAAACGACTATGTGCTCGAAGGTTTGAGGCTTTTCTCTGTGCTATTTGGCATATTGTAAGTGGGATACTTTGTGGCATTTGCGTAGTAATGGCTTTCTTCTGGTGACTCGACCATGCAGCCCATCTTTCGTCAAGTGTCTCCTTATTGTGCATCTTGAAACAGCCACACCACATGTTTTTAGAGAGTCCTGAAGTTATTTCTGGGTTTTTCTTTGCATCCTAAACAATTTTCCTGGCAGTTGTAGCTGAAATTGTGGTTGGGCTACCTGACCGTGGTTTGGTTTCAACAGAACACCTAATTTTCCACTTCTTGATTACAGTTTGAACACTGCTGATTGGCATTCTCAATTCCTTGAATATCTTTTTATATCCCTTTCCTGTTTTATGCAGTTCAACTACCTGTTCCCACATATCCTTTGACAATTATTTTGCTTCCCCCTTGACTCAGAATCCAGAAACACCAGTGCAGCATTGGATGAAAGGTGCAAGGGTCTGTCAGGAGTCCAGAAACTCATTGACCTTTTATACACACACACTAATTACAAGCAATCAGATCACAGGTGAGGATGGTTACATTTGATAGCCAATCAAACCCCTTTGTGTCAACTTGTGTGCATGTTATCAGGCCAAAATCACCAGGGTATGTAAACTTTTGATCAGGGTCATTTGGGTAGTTTCTGTTGTCATTATGATTTAAAAAGAGTAAATACAGTTGATTGATAATAAATGGCTTCAGCCAAACACTAACCATGAGTCAAATAAATGTTTTTGTGTTATCATTCATATTCTCTGAAAAATGGCCAAGAAATCATAAATTCTGCCAGGGTATGGCGGCAACCAGTTCCATTCTCGCAATGGGGACACCCCGCAAAACCACTTCGCACCACTGGGTACAGTCAGACAATTTGCTTGATACTGTCTGGGAAAAAAACGCTCACTACACGGAGCCACAAGCAGGGGACCATTTATAGTGTAGTATATTATTTAAAAAGTATAGATTCTACATAAAAAAGTAAAAGGCTTTGTCCAAATGCCGGTAAAATGATTGCCATGACAAATACAGTGCACTTACAAAGAGCATGGAAGCGGCGGCAAGACATCAGCGTGTAGCTCCTGCCCCAACGTGTTTTATGTGAATGCACATCTTCAGGGGACGCTAGTACGCCGATAGCCATACACCACCTTAAATAGCCTGCTGCTGAATTAAGCAAAGATACTAGAGCACTAACTAAAGTTCAGGTGCCATTTTGTTGTAGTTTCCTACAGTGACTATGTTCTTGCACAGTTTTATACTCCTAAAAATCATATGTGCAACCTCTATCTGGCCTTTAATGCTGTTTGTGTCCCTTCTGGGAATATTTCTCTTCTCTGTTTGTCCTGGTGACTGCTGTCCCTGCCATGGAAATAATGGGAACTTCCAAACTTTACAATTGCCACCATCAAAGGGACATGGGGACTTCTGTACTAGTGACAACTAAGACTTTATTTTCCTTCAGATTGCAGAGATTTCAATCAATTTTCTGTTGTGTTTCTAGGAATGACAGCGAAGAGAAATATTCCTAAAGATAGACAGCAAAAAAGGAAGAAAAGTACCACCCTGATTGGGGATGCAAATAGCCGTGATGAATACAATGCTGCAGTATTGTTTATAAATGCACTGTGCTATTCCAATGCGTGACCTGTGAGCCATGCCACTGATCTATATAGTTGAGATTGTTTGCAAGCAAGAGTTATTTAATACATAGATAAAGCAAGGAGCCAATTTGCTCAATGACTTTTCAATAAGCCACTTGACACATCTGTAGCATATGATTGGCGTGACAATTACCATTTGCAGCTATCTACTGTATAGGGACTAATAGCGTCATGTAGAAGGCACTGATTACATTAGATGACAAGTGATCTTATAGTGATGGAAGAGCACATTACACACATCAGCAAAAAATCTCACATTTAATTACAATGCAATGTCAAACCATTATTTCTAGATAAAGGTGTCCTCGAGAAAGATATAGGGCATACAAGTATATAGGTTTTGCCACTCCATATTAATGCAAGTGATTTCCTTTCCTAACATATGGTTAGGTATCAATGCATGACAAAGTAGGGGACCCTGTGTATGTTATGTCTGTGTTTTGTTGCAAAACTGATATTTTGCAATTATTAGCAGGATCCGTAAACACAACTAATGATGTGAAGGGAAATGCGACCTATTCAACATCATCTTTCACTGATGCGATTCCAGGAAGGTAAAATCTGATTAGCTGCTATAGGTTACTAAACTTTGCACATCATCATTGGTCTTTGCAGTGAATTTTCCAATTGCTGGCTGCTTATTTGAAATGATGTCTTCTTAATTTTCCCACATATCACTCATATCTGTACAGTAACATTGTTTGTTTCTTCCTATATTGTTTAGCTTGGCTGTATATAAAACTGTTTATACTGCACCAAATGAGATGGACAGGAAAATTTCTCTTCATGTTAGCACACAGGGAAAAAAGCAAAGGATAAACACCTCTAAATGCAGACCATAAAAACACATTTAATACAAGTTAAAATGCCAAGTAGCAACTTACAAACAGAAGTAAGGGTACGGCTCATCAGCATTAAATAAACAAGGACATGCAGTAGGATCACCCTCCGAGGGGCCACTGTGAAACCGTGGAGGAAAGGTGGAAGCTGATCGGGTCCTTTTAAGATGGTGCTGGAATACACACGTGACACATGGGCTTGGTGGGATGATGTCCCCAAAGGGGGAGCTGTGACACATTTCAGAGCATATACAGTGGAACCTTTGGGCATACATGCTCTTTCATCAGGCAGGCTCTACTGGGCATGCTCTGAAACGTATTGCAGCTTCCCCTCCAGTGACATCATCCCGCGACACTACGTGTTCCTCTCTTTCTACACGGCTTCACAGCAGACCCTGGTGGACCCAGGCGGGCGATCCTACTGCATGTCCTGGTTTATTTAATACTGATGAGCCTTACCCTTACTTCTGTTAAACGTGCTTTTATGGTCTGCATTTAGCGGTGCTTCTCCTTTGCTTTTTCCCTGTGTGCTGTAGAGAGTCTGCTTCTACTCTCCTGACAAGCTGCCCTGGTGCATGCACCTATGGATTTTTAAACTTACGGACTTCCCTATTTATGGACTTTTTAAGTTGACATTGACTTTAGATATTTTGTTTCTTAAGAGGTTTAAGTACCTGTTGGCGCCTACTTTATTACCATTTCAATGTAAAAATGTAGGCCTTCTTGGTCAAAACCTAACTCCAGGCATTTTTTCAAATTTTTTATTTAAATTTAGAAGAATTAGAACATCTGTAAATGTTTAATTGGTGTCCCTATTTGGAGAAATCATGTATCGTCCGGCCTATTTGACAGCTTTCAGAGGGAACAGAAAGTGGTTACCAAGGGGTAAACAGGACATGGATCTGGATAAGTGAAGCAACACTGGAAAGTTGATAAATAATTCAGGTTTCTAGGGTGAATTTAGTCTTTGTGGCTGTCTGACCCATGGAGAGCTTTTGGAGTGGTTGACCTTTCAAAAGTGTGGCAACTTTAGTAATTGAGTTTATTGACAGAAAATGTGTGTAAATATACAGCCAATGTGTTTCAGGGTTATCCCCTTCTTTAGGGCTTTGGTTACTTTATCATGTGCATGATAAAATGTCTCCTGGGATTTGGATGTTATTAAAGGCCTGCACCCGAATACAGGCACATTACTCCATTCTTGTGGCTGCAAGTCAAAACTGAGGCAGTCTTTGATTATACATACATTGTAACGAATATACCTATATTATATTAACATTTTTTTTACTAGTTCTTTTTGTGTGCAGATCAAGAGTTTCTTTTGATTGTCAGCTAATGCAACCTGGCAATAGAGTAAATCTATACAAAATGTTTTAAATCAAACATTGAACCTATTTAACACCTTATTAACAATTCGTTAATATTAATAAGCCACAATTAACATATTTCTCCCCTTCTGTCCTTAGCTTTTATTTTCCCACCTTATTTAACTCAATTAGTTTTTCTTTTTTACCATTCATATTTAAACATATACAGTATATAATCCTTCATTTACAAATCAACACTTGTTTATTGTTCTGTGATACAAAGGATTCTCAGAGCACTGTGGATTAGCTATGAAAAACATAACATCTCTCTGACTTTGGCCAACTAATAAGGGATTAGTCACTACTGATGAGTCATGTAGTCTTTTGTGTAAATCAAAGTTTAATCTAAAAATATATTTTAAAAGTACAAAATATCAATATGCAATATTTCATTTTTTTCTGATTAAAAAAGGAGAGTAATATAAAGAAAGAAAAAAGAATCAGAAAAAAAACACTACATGCTCCCTTCAAGTACATCATATTATTAAATCACAATATTAAATAGTTACAAAAGTTTGAGCACCACTGAACTAAAATGTCATATATAATTGAAATAAATTCCTTTCGCCCCACCAGCAATCTACTAAAAATCCAATAGTTTTACACACAGGGAAAGATAAGTGCTAATTATAGTTCATTTGACCTGATTATCCTCTCAGTCCAAAGCAATCACGTTGAAAGGACTGTTTCCTCTTATATCTCTCTCTGCTACATCTATGATTGTTGATAACGTATGTAGTGATACTTATACCATCTTTTCTTTGAATGCTTTTGGAAACAATATTATTGGTAATAAGAATATTCTCTCTAAAGCAAATGGAATAAAAAGAACAGGTTGTAGACTGATAAAAACCAAGGCTCATTAAGATACCTAGATTACTTCTACTATTTCATTTGTCCTAGAACTGAAGCTTTAACTATGAAAAGAAACAATGTAATATTATATAACAAGATATTTGTACCTTGTTCCTCTGTTCTTTAATTCTATTTCCTTAACGTCTACAGTTTCCTTAACATTCGCAGGTCTGATTTTTACTTTTTCACACCAGGTTCATCCAATCTATTTTTGGATACTGTGTCATATAAAGACGAAGTAATTTGGACTAAAGACCTGACACTGGATTTAGAACAAGGTTTACAGAAAGTCTACTGTTTCTAATAGATGCCCTTGACCACCAAGATGTTTCTTTTCTTTATGCCTGATTTATCAAGCTAAATTCCAAAAAATGTTTTCACACAAAAAAGCATGTGGAAATGTTATATTATTTCAATAATGAGTTCATGAAAATATAAATGAGTCACATCACATAGAAAATAGTCTTTGCTATCAGCCCATAAATGTGCTGGGCAGCCTCATTGACCTGTAGAAAAGCATGGGGCAGGACAGAAAGTCAGATGCTGATCATGGAAATTGTGGTACATATTTGCTTAACAGAATGGTGGGGTTTGGTGAGTTGCCCAAGAGATAAAGTGAGCTTGCAAATAGGTACCTGGAGGTGTCTACTCTATGGATCCGGGGTCATCTTAAAAGTAGGCTTCTGGAACACAACAACCAATATTTTAGCAGTATTGTAGTATTCGGTACTATGCATGAATAATGATATTATTATTTTATTATTAGTAATTGTAATAGCAGTAATAGTAGTATAATTGTTTTTCAGATTATTCTGAGAAATCAGTAATTAAAAGTTTTTAGCATTATTAGTACTAAAGAACATGTCAGCTGTACACCTTAGGCTGACACTTGTGCTCAAATGAAAAGATGGATGGTGTTGTCAAAACTTATTCATATATTACTATGAGAACTCAAGCATGCACAGTAATGGTGTATCATTCGTCATTCGTTGCCAAGGTGTAAATCCATATAACTTTTGTGTGTATTGTAAGTGCTTTCTGGTGATTTCAATAACTTACAAAGAAGAGTTATTTAGTCCTAACAAGTTCCTATGACAGAAAGTGTGTTTTGGCAGGATAAAAAAGGGAAAAAACCTGAAATAGAAAATAAAAGCATTGAATTACATTTTTGTTCCTCTGTTTAGATATGCTTTAAAATGTTATCAAACCCACAACAGTACAATCAGTCTGTATATGCAGCAAAACATGCTTATTATACTCACTGTGGAACATAAGGGGCTAATACTCTGCATTGTGTAAAAAGTATGTTTAATCCTGTCTTCTCTGATCTTCCCCTTCTTCTTACTGTTCCCAATCCATCTCCTCATAGAAGAGAGCCTTTGGAGTCACTCTGCACATGCTCAGTTTGTTGTGTATTGCTAGCTATTGCTTTATTTATTGGGAGGGTGCATGTGATCAGCACAGAGTCAATCAGCACTGTCCAGACAGAGAGCCAGGGGTCCTGCAGCTTCATAGCACAGTCAGAGTAGAATGAAAACTCCCCTTACAAGCTTTAACCAGACACTGATATAAGTCGCAAGACTGCTATATACCGCTGATGAGAAAAGGTATTTAGCCGTTTATATTTACTAAAATAATTGTGTTTCTATGTTCTGTGTACTGTGGGAGACCAGATATAGTGAATGCAAGGTCCTGGGTTTACTAACACTTTAAGGTACATACTTCTGTAAGACATGCGTTGCCTTAACAAAAGAATGCTTGAATGGTCCCAAAATATTAATTTGTAATGACCATTTTGACAACATAATAAAATACTTTACTCTTCTTATGGAGATTCTACAGAACAGACAGATATAAAGATTCTTACTCTGATACTCTGATCTTCCTATACACTGTATCATATTAGGTGATAGATTACACAGTAGGAATTTAATTTATTAGTGTTAAAATCTCTATGTTTTCTTTTAAAGGTGTCACCAATGCTACTATATCTCCTATCTATTTAAATAAAAGCATCAAGTTTAATGATGGTTCATAAATGATTCCCAACATTTGTAAATTGTATTTAAAAAGCATATTTTTATTCTGTTTTCTCAACAACAATGCTTTTCTATATCAACAATATCCATATGTACTGGACATTCAAATGGTATGTGAAGTTGTACTCAATTAACATAGTTTTCGTTTTTTAATCAAGTAAAATTCTTTTGATACAATTTTAGCAGTTGTGTACTCAGGGTCTGTTAATAACAGCCACTCATGGACAAGGTCAAAGGTCTTGCAACCAAAACAAACATCTAAAAATGGTGGCATCATTGTGAATATGCTTCTAATTATAAGGTGCCTGGACTTTGGTATAAAGGGCGTCAATCTGATGAGAGAGTGCAGAGGACAGAGAACCTTTCTACTCAGGTTACATGTGCTTCATTTAGGAAAAATGTACTTCAGCATGAGTCAGACCAACAAGCGCTGGGTTGTCTACTTTATACACTTCATTAATTCTCAAGCACCACTCCGACATTTCTCTGATACCTCTTTAAAATAGTGTTTTTCTACATTGAGTTGTATTTTCCAAACCAGCACATTATATTTATCTTCTACAATGTCTTCTGTGGAATCTCAGCAAATATATGTCCTGTTGCATAGAAACAAAAAGTTTAGAAGTGTATAGGAAATGGTAAAACTATTTATTACTAAAATAAAAGAATGAATGACTAATTGACAAAAAATCTTTTTTTTTTAAATGTGAGCTAGCCTTCTTATGGCCTACAAAATGCCCTAAAACCAAACATAAATTGCTTTAGTAAAAAAATTTCCTTACAGTCACAAAAAATATATCTCTATATATACATAAATTTAGAGATGAACAAAATTGATTATAATTTTAGATTTATTAGAAATATACTACACTGTGGGTAGACCAAAATTACCCTACTTTAGGGTAACAATAGTAAATAATAACTTGCTCATGGAAATACATGTTTCTGTTTCAGCAGATTCATTCCTGAAGCAGAAAACATGCAGAGATGGCATTTTTCCAAATATAGTAAGCATAATCATCTGTGGTGTAGGGGGACCTGGCTGATTCCCACCATACCCCCCCCCCCCTTACAGAAATAAAATAGTAAACATAACAACAGAGTAAACTGATTGGAAGGGTGCTGGCAGAAGGTCATTCACAGCATGTGACATCACAGACAACATAACCAAGCTCAGAAGACATATGGGGTTTGGATATTTACAGTGAGGAAAATAATTATTTGATCCCCTTGCAGATTTTGTAAGTTTGCCCACTTACAAAGAAGTGAAGGGTCTATAATTTTTATCATAGGTGTTTTATAGTTCTAGAGACAGAATATCAACCAAAAATCCAGAAAAAAAACATAAAATAAATGCTATAAATTAAGTTGCAGTTCAGTGAGTAAAATTTGATCCACAAGCAAAACATGACTTAGTACTTGGTGGAGAAAGAAGTTTCAGCTCCCTCCATAATGTTTCTATAGGATTAGGATCTGGAAACTGACTAGACCACTCCATGACCCATGCTTCTTCTTGAGTCACTCCTTTGTTGCCTTGATGTTATGTTTTGGGTCATTGTCATGCTGGAAGACCCATGTCCACGACCCATCTTCAGTGTTCCTGTTGAGGGAAGAAGGTTCTCATTCAAGATTTTACAATACATTTGGCAAAGTCAGCCTGTAGATATAGCAGAGAAACAGCCTCAAAGAATCATGTTTCCACCTCTGTGTTCTGGTGTTCTTAGGGTCATAGTCAGCATTTTCCTTCCTGCAAACACAGCGAGTTGAGTTAATGTCAAAGAGCTAATTTTGGTCTCATCTGGCCACAGCACTTTCTCCCAATCCTTCTCTGAATCATTTAGATGTTCATTGGCATGACTGTACATGTGCCTTCTTGCGGAGGGGGACTCATCCTGTTTGGAAGATGAAAAATGCTGACTATAACCCTGAGAACACCATCCCTACAGTCAAGAATGGAGCTGGAATCATTATACTTTGGGGCTGTTTCTCTGCTAAAGGTACAGACCGACTTTGACAGATTGAGGGGCCAATGAATGGGGATTTAGAGAAGATATGTAAATAAGAGTGGACCAAAATCCCTCCTGAGATGTGTGCAAACCTGGTACTATTTTCAAGAAATGTCTTGCCTCTGTCCTTGCCAAAAAGGGTTTCTCCACCAAGTGCTAAGTTATGTTTTGCTTAGCGATAAAATACTTATTTTACTCACTGAACTGCAACTCAATTTATAACATTTGTATCATGTGTTTTTTCTGGATTTTCTGAATTTTTGGTTGATATTCTGTTTCTATCTTTTAAAATACAACTTTGATAACAATTATAGACCCTTCATTTCTTTGGGCAAACTTACAAAATCTGCAGGGGATCAAATAATTATTTTTCCTGCTGTATCTAGCACCTCTGTTGGTATTCTCTACAGAAGAACATACATCTTTAAAGAGGGAATGACTAAAGGAGAGCCATTTTCCAAAACTGAAGAAGAAACAGGAAGGTGTTTCTAAGTGCAGTATTCAGCAGTATTTTTATTACATAAGTGGCTAGAAACACTTACAATATGCAGGGGTAAACAGGCATATCAGTACAATGGTCTCGATTCCTGGCTCTGACCCAATGGTCTTGACTCCTGCTAACGACCAGCAGCTGCAGAATGAGGAGAGGAGCAAGGAGACAAGATGGCCGCCTGGTTCCAGAATTCAGGTGGCCAACTTGCCTCCTCGCTCTTCTCCTCCTTCTGCAGCTGCTGGTTGGCTTCTCCCCCTAGAAGTTTTTTGGTTAGAGCCCAAAATCAAGACCATTGTACTGATTGGCCTGTTTACCCCTGTATCTAATAAGTGTTTTTAATCACTTATGTAATAAAAATACTGTTGAATACTACACTTGGAAGCGCCTTCCTGTTTCTTTTTATGTGTATACCAGAGTTGCTTCTCCTCTGTAAAGTGCTGCTCCGAGTGCTATTCCGGTTTATATTTACCCCACTTATGAAATTTTCCCTGGTATAGCCTATTGGATGGGCTTTTTGGCAGAAGCGCCCCATTTCACCACATTGTCTAAAATTTGCAGTAGGGCCAGTACATATTAAGCTACATAATTGATTTTAACTTTTGTTTCATCAGTCATTAGGTGATGTTGATATTGAAAATTTTTAATCTAGGGCTCTGCCATACTGCTCATTAGAGCACAATATGCATTTCTCCCTGAGGCTCAGGCAATTCACAGTAACAGGGGCAGGGCTTAGCACCAGTAATGGGTGGACTTTATTATTATTATTGTTATTATTATACAGGACTTATATAGCGCCAACAGTTTATGCAGCGCTTTACAATATAAAAGGGAGACAATACAGTTACAATACAATAAAATACTTAACCTTGACATTAAAGCCTAGTACACACAATGAGATTATCGGACAAATGATCGTACTTTTTTTTTTTGCATGTTAGTCTCCATATCAAAAATGATTAGGTACAAAAATTCTCATACGACAGAATAAAAAATTCAGTGATGTCATGTATTTGTATCATATTTTCAGACAAAAACTGTACTGATTAAACAAGGACTGTACCATATGTTATCGTACGAGAAAAAATTTCAAGTTTGTCCTGGATAATTTCGGACGAAAGCTGTGTACTAACGATCAGATTATCGTACGATTGCTTTGAAAGCGGTATATTTTGTACGATATTCTGACCTTGTGTACTAGGCTTATTAGTGATCAAATCTTTGTGCAGAGCCTGACTCTAGGACCCAAGGTGGTCCACAGACACATAGTGATTGATATGAAGACCAACACAGGCAATTTAGCAGTTGTCATATTAGAAGCTTTGTAGACCAGTTAAATTTAAATTGAAAGGATAATTTAGCTTTTTTTTTTTAAATGCCCTGCCTGCAGCAGGTAGTATGAATGGCTACCTGTTGACAGCAGAAATTCATCTGAAGCTGCCTGGCTTGTAGGGAGCCTGTGCCACCCTTACATCATCTGCTGCTACATGGCATTGGCATTACAAAGGGCAAGGATTACACACAAATAGGAAAACAGTGGAGTTATATGTATTAGACTTTTATTCACTACAAACTATTCTAACACAGACTGTGTATCTTGTCACGTTTACAATTTGGCAGCATAGCTGCTGAATTCCAGCCACTATTTGCCCTATTTGGCACTTTAGATGTGTCTAGTGTGTCCAACTTCTGGAGAGGTTAAAACAAGTTCCCAGCTGTTTAGTTTTCTTCAGCAGGCTCTGTGCTTTGCTGTAGAAGTGTCCCGGGTGGTTGTGGGGTTGCCTGATCACTTTTATAGGACTCATGGGTGCTGACCCCCTGCACTAGACCTCCCTGCTCTGTGGTTCTAGGGCTCTCCCATTCCTCCTGGGAGCCTGGTACTACAGTAATCAATTTCAGGATAGCAAGCAGGAGGAGGTGGGAAAAGACAAAAAAATGTTTTGATATAAAAAATAAATTAAATTAACAAGTACCCCATCTTAGACTGGTTCTGAAGTGATCGCTACTCTACGTTATTCTGCTGTTACGGTTGTCAGAAACCTTGTTATGCTTTATTGTTGTTTGACTTGTTATCCTAACCACTTCTCTATTGAGTGGTTATACTTTATTACATCTGCCATATATATCATAATAACATGCATGTTTTATTCTTGACTCTTGTCATCAATAAAATATTTGACCAAGATAAAGCACCCCATCAAACTGCACGCACACATACGATAGAAAAAGCACACATAAAGCGCACACATGTATGTACATGATTGCACCATACATGTAATATAACGCTGTGCATGTCATAGTGAGAGCAATGATTCCAGGTCTCTCATCAAAGATGGTCATACACTGATCAGTGTTTGATCAATGTGTGGTCATCCCTGCTCAACAGAAGTCGATCGCTTGATCGCATGTGAAATGTTTTTCTTGATTAGCGGCTGTGGCCAGTTAGCAGCCACCATTGTCAGACTACAATATCGGGGGGGGGAGTCAAGAAGAGGAGAATTAGGGCTGCTCTGTGCAAAACCACTGCCCAGAGCAGGTAAGTATGGCATGTATGTTATCTTTAGAAAAAAAATATCACTTTAACACTACCTCAACTTTTATTTTGTGAAAAAAAATGTGCTTTGAATATGCTTTTTTTGTTTTGCCACTTAAACTCGTTTTGATAATTCACATTGTGCCAAAGGTTTCTACATTGTCAAGTTAATGCATACGTCCAGGTTTATTTTTACTTTACATTTCCATAACTAAGTAATAGTAGCATCAGCTATATATAGTACACAGTGCTTGTTCCAGCAGGATCACAGGCAACTTCTGGTGTGCTGCCGAAACAAAATCAAGTTGAGCTGAGTGCTTCTCAGCCTTTCAGGGGAAATCTTGTATTTTTATGAGTGAATACAAAGTTTCCTATGAATGGCTGAGGTGAAAAGGTGGCATGATTCCACCTCGGCCAATTGAAAAAAATACAAGGCTTTTTCTGAATAGCTGAGAAGCACTTGATTTTGTTCCAGCAGCAGACATGATGCTGATGGAATACAGCAATGCATGCTGTATGTACAGTAGCTAATGCTATTTCAGTATTATACAGCGTTCACAGCAGTGTAGCTTGGCACAAATGAACTATTTAACATGAAAGGAAATATGGAATTAGGCTTTAATTGTACAAAAATTGTATCCCTGGTTACAGGATGCCTTAAGATGCATTTTGGGGGATTGGAGTCAACAGTCTTCCTCCCTCTAATCTGTCCAACTCTCCTTCCCATTCTCACACGACACAAGGTTTCATAGAACTGCATGCATTTCCCCCACGTTCTCTCTTTCCTCTCCTTTTATTCCATTTATCTCACGAACCACAAAGACTAATATACTCTGCAAAATTATATTCATTATGTCAGTATTATAAAAATGAATAGACTACAGGAATAAGATGATAGTTCATATTTTTCAGTTTCGTTGCCACAAACTGCAGCTAGCAATTATTGGCAAGCTAGCAACATTACACACCTTTAGTGATAGTGTAGTTTCCAACTGTAGTTGGTAAGGTGAGCTGTAAGGTGTAAAACAGACCTGAGTAACTAACAAGTATATGTGATAGTGAT
>BLSH010209529.1:572271-583789 GCA_018402905.1 Glandirana rugosa | reverse complement strand
TGTATCTTTGTATCTTTTCACTGCCGTCTTTTTCTGACTCATCAGGTAGCTCAGACGGGGAAAAATAAATAAATAAATAAATAAAAAAAATGTAATTGGAACAACAAACTGATACCTAAATACAAATAGGGTTCGTACAAATTTCGGTAAATGACAACTGACAGAGTGTTGGAGACAACCATCAAATAAGGTTAGTAGTTGGTGGGAAAGTCATTTTATTATGAAAGATTCTAATCAAAGATTGAAGGGGGGTCAATCAAACTCCAGTACAGGGGCACAAGAACTAAAACCAAAGTATAACTTTTCTGACGGGAGGACTTGGAATACCTTTAAATACATCAAGGGGGTGAATAAGGTTCAGGAGGGCAGTCTTTTCAATATGAAACCAAAATCAAGAACACGGGGACATGACCTCAAACTAACTGGGGGGAAGTTAGAAACTAATCTTAGAAAGTATTATTTTACTGAAAGGGTGGTTGATGATTGGAATAAACTACCAACAGAGGTTGTGAGACAGTCAACAGTAAATGGCTTTAAACATGCTTGGGATAAACATAAATCCATAGTCAAACAACAAGGTTAATGTAAAAAAAATAAATAAATAAATAAATAAAAAGGGGCAGACTCGATGGACTACTCAGTCTTTTTCTGCCGTCACTTTTCTATGTTTCTATGTTTCTATGTAACTAACCAATGCACCTTAAAAAAACAATAAATGTTCCAATATTTCTCTTTTACACATTTACTTTCTTGCCATTTCATACTTTGAAATTTGTATTTCAAATGAAAAACGTATAAAGGCATTCTCTATTGATCATCTGTATAACGGAGAATGTTATGAGCATCCTTGCTTAAAGTGACTTTGTCACCACTTTCACAACAGTGAAAAACATTGGAAAAGTACTCATACTGTTACTTTGGTAAAATAATTTCTCATATCAGAGCTACAATCTCAGTTTATGTTATGCTGGAATCAACACTTTAGAATCAAGAGTCGGAACTACAGGCTTCCCATGACCACGCCCCATCTCTGACATAATTGCCGCCTGCATGAGTCTCACATTGTACGTGCAAGTCTCTCCTTCTCCTTTAAACTAGATTTTGTTCTCCCTTCTTCCCTATTCTTTACACATGTCTGTCCACCGATTTTTCCCCTTTTTTTTTTTTAGCATGCTGTCATTCTCAGTTGGTATGGTACTGTGCATGAGGATAAAAAATTACAGAACACAGAAAATAAAATGTGAAAAATCACCTGGCTGATGTGTATAAAGAATGCACTCATGTTGTTTTCCACTATGTCCAGTAGGGCAGATCCTGCAACTGTAGTTAACCCCTTCCCGCTGCCTCCTCCTGGTCCTTTAAGAGCTTCTAAATGCTGGGAAGCGGAGGTGGGCATTCGGGTGATGTGACTGTTGTGATTGTGATTGGCATGCATTGGAAGCTTTCTGGCTCTGACGGTGACTGTGCTGGCAGTGCTCAGGGCGTGCACTCTCAGCACTGAAGTGTGTTTACATAGGGCTGCATATATGCTGCATCTCGCCATTAAAGCCCACCCACTGAGAGGTTGCATATATGTTGGCGGGAAGAGGTTAAAGGGATATTAGACTTTCAGATTTTTAAACACTTTCAGCAGCTGATTTAATCGCTTACTGAGTCTGGAACTTCTTTATCTTTTAATCCTTACAAATGTTCCTGTCTAAGCTAGTGCCATGGTCACTGCCCCAGATTTCTTGAGTCAAGGTTGCTCCTTTCTCTTGCAGTGTCCTATGGAATCTTGGTTGCATGCAGGGACTAGAGCTGTATCTCCCTACACTGTGTGAATCAATAGAAGCACACAGTCCAGTAGGTTAAGATGACAGGACACTCCCTTGTTCCTACCTCCTCCCCCCTCCCTACTCCAACTAACAGAGACTACACTGTCCACCATAAACTCTTTCCTTTGAAGATCGGAAGTTCAGGAAAGCTATGTATATATATATATATATATATATATACTTCATTGTATATATATATTTCATTTTGATGTCTAGCTTATCAGAGAAGAGTTTTAAGCAAATGTTAAATGCTTAGTTTCCTCCACCTATAGATTTGGTGAAAAATTCTACATTTCTCTTTGAATGTAATCCTTCTGTGTATAAAATTCTGATAATTTCACATCAGTGTAACTGACATAATTTATCAGAGTGCAAGGAGAAAAGTTCTAATTCCCAAACAGAGCCATAACACCCACACAGGATTCATCTTGTACTAGTCTTCCTTTAGCGGGGTGATTACTGAGTGGTAGTTATGTGGTACTTAACACAGAACTTAGCCCTGAATTGTAATACAGTATTCGCGTGCAGGAAGGATTTTGATTACAGAAGAGACATAATATGTTCCTTCCACAATAATGGCTTCTTACCTTCTTTCTCACAAGTTGCTTCAAAATGTGCACAGAACTGGGCATTCCCAGATCAGCATACATTCTTGCCACACCTCAATCCTGGGATAAATGAATTCTCATGCACATGTGTGGGAGCTATGTCATCCCCGCCTGGCCAATCACGTTTGCTGAAGACCCCAAACCCAAAAGATGTTGGGGAGAAGAAGTAGGCACCAGTGAGTGCCGACCTCTGGACATTGCATCACTAGAGCGGTGGCAAGTATTTAAGGGTTTAGTTCTACTTTAAGAATTAGAATTTTGCACTCCTTATGAACACTTATCTCAGATTCTTTCCACCCCCAGCTATAATAGAGCTTTTTCACACAATAATGTTGAGTTGTGCAGGTATTTAAATGGATCTGAAATCTAACTGTATATATATTTTTTTGCATTTAGAATAGAGTGCAGAAACTTTTGAACTAGACATGTGCATGACGGAAAAATGTGTTTTGTTTCAATTTGTTAATCCAGTTATTTAGTTTTGTTAAATTCGGTTGATTTGATCGATTCCAATTAGGTATTCGTATTTGGAATTCCAACTCAGAATTCGTTTTATGTCTTATTCAAATTTTCTTTGATTCTACTGATTTTTTTTTTTTTTATTTGAAATGTTCAAATCGATACATTTTGAATCGGTCAAATAGAAAACTTTAGATTTTTTTTCTTTTTTAATTCAAATGTGGAAAAGTGAACAAACAAAAGAAAAATCTTCATCAAATGATTACAATGACTCTTTAAATCACCTTTGGCTTAAAGCGTAACTTCAGTCATTTTTTCATCTTTCCATCTATATAATCCTCTGCCCTTGTTATTTTAACTTTGGATAGTAAAACGTTTTTTTTTTTCTGCAAGTAAATACCTTATACAGCCCACTTCCTGTTTCTTGTCTGGAAAATGCCTAGGTATTTGACATCATGCACAGCTCTCTCTCTCACTCTTGTGAGAGCTTGCCAGGAAGGGAGGGGGTGAGTCACAAGGGGGCCAATGAGAGCTGCAGGGCTGGATGTGTGTCTGTGTAAATCCAAGAAGTAAACAGGCAGCAGCTTCAGCTGCCCACAGTTAAAATGATTCCAGCCAGACTCAGTGGAGGGAGATTTCTGCAACATATTTGGCAAGTACTGAATCACAGTATATATAAAATGCAAAGTGGTTGGAGAGAAGCTTCAGAATGGCAAAGATGCTTTTATTACAAATTATGTTAGCAGACTGCAATTCCTCTTTAACAAAAACAGCATTATTTTGAAATGGTACTCTAATAACACACACAGTCTTTGATTTCAGCAATTAGTGTACAGTTAAAATTCGACTGGAGTTCAATGTAAAATTTAATTCGAATTTCAATTCGAATTTCGGAAATTCGGACGAATTTAATTTAGTTATTCGGCGCATTCGGTAAAATTTGTTTATACTGTAATTCGGGTACCGAAAACTAAACGAACCGCACATGTCTTTTTTGAACCCCTGACTAGTTTTCACTGCTAAACAGGACTCATTTACAGAGACTTCTCTGCTGCTGTTGGAGAGTCCCCCTTACTTCTTGTCTGGTAGCATTTGGAGCAGGGGTCCACAAGAAAAGAAATCTCTCTAAATGTGTCCCAACAGCAGTAAAAGTTTGGCAGGGGTTCCAATCAATCCCCATTTTATCCATAACTAAGAAAAAAATGTTTTGGCTTAACATACATTTTAAGGCGGTATTAAACCCAAAATTAAAAATGTAATATATTGCAGCTTGCTAATCCTTAGATGTGGTGGCTGCATTAATTTTTTTTTTTAATGCAGACGATAGAAAGCTGCAGACTACACTAAGAAAACTTTTGAAATTACATTAATTTGTTACGGATTATATGAGATTTTATTTATTGGGTCCAGATCTACTTTAATCTGCACACATAGGACCTGCCAAGAGATGGACAGGCAGATATCTTCCACACAGAGACTGAAAGAAAGTCATCTGCCAATCTTCAAGTGTCATACAAGCCGTGTTAATTAATATTTTAGTTTACTAAATTAATACTATTTTAGTTGACTAAAATAGGACTAAAACGAATACAATTGAGATTACTAAAATACGAATAAAAATGGACTGGACTTTGTCACCCACTCCAGTATTATGCCCAATCAGTGGTAGACACGAAAGGTTTCATTTCCAAGGATAAGTGGGAGCGGGGTTTGGGTCCACTGGGGGAAGAGCTTTGGGACAGTGCCCTCGAGTCTATCCACCATAGCTCTCTCAACACTGCCCAGAGGCTTTCACAGCTTTTCATTGTGCTCAGGGTCCACTTCACAGATCTGAAACTGCATCGCATGGGTATCCTTCAATCCCCCTTATGCACTAGATGTAACTTGGTGGCCGGAGACGTTATCCATCTGTTGTGGAGGTGCCGCAAGCTATATCGTTACTGGGGAGCAGTAACTGATACCATGAACTCTGTCTTCCATATTATGGTCCCCCTTGAACCCACCAGGTGTATCTTAGGTATCCTAGATGATCTCCAACGAATGGACTCCCAACAAATAGCGATTAACAGAGCCCTGTTCCAGGCTCGTAAACTCATTTTGCAGTTATGGAAGATGGATAGGGCACCCACCCTTAAAGAGTGGATAAACCACATGGGCTGTACTCTCAAATTAGAGAAGGTAATCTTTCAGCATAGAGGAAGCCCCCATAAGTTTGACTGCTTGTGGGGCAACTGGTTAGTGGTGCTTGCCCCCATTGAACTGGTAATGGACAGGATACTGGGTTAACTTGTACCTATTTGTGAGGTATAAATAGAGTGACTTCCCTACTCTCCATTGGTAAGAGAGTGGTTGGGCCTAATGTCGAGGAAAGAGCTCTGGCTGTTCTTGTTGTATCACCCCATGCTATGTACTGTGTAATTGTTGGAACTGGAGTCCAGGTGATGGCTGTACGTTTTGTAGCTGTATTTGTGTTGTATATTTGCTTTACTCTAATAAACACTATTCCCAATTTAAAAAAAAAATGACTAAAACTAAAATGGTATTTTAGTCAAAAGACTATGACTAAAACTAAATTGAAATTTGACATCAAAATTAACACTGCACTACCACTACTTACTAAACTGCTAAAAGAAAGAAAATAAGAAAGAGGCTTTTCTTAATATTTAATGTTGGTAATATATTCAGGTAGTATGTGCAATGGTATTACAGCCTATAGAACTTATATTTTCAAGTTGTACTTCTGCTTGTCAAAAAGCAATATATTTGTTTGTTTATGAAGCTTGGGTTTTATTTATAAAGATGTTATATATAGAGATGAGTGAACTTCTAGAAGTCCGGGTTCTGCTGGTTCAGCTGAACTTCGGGACAAAGTGACACACAGACTTTAAATAAGTTTGCAGAACAGATGTGCACTTATTCCCGGTTTCATTTAAAGTGACACACACATTTTACAGAACAGTGATATGGGTTCTCCCGGCTTATTTATACTTTTTTTGACACAGTTTGAAGATGATTTTAGAACAGTTCTATGGCCTCTAATGTTAATTAATACTTTTCAGACCCAGTTTGAAGATGATCCCCATTCACCTCCATTTTTGCTTTTTTATGTTTTTATTTTTTTTTAAATATTTAAAGTTATTTCCCTGTCACCATTTCTTTGTAGGACACTTGTCCCACCCTTACCCCCATTTTCCTTCCTTTTGCAGACCTCCAGGACCTTCCTGGACTTTTTTACAGCATTTTTAAGAATTTTCATTAAAATTACCAGAACCCCGGACCCGAACCCGGACTTTTTTTGAAAAGTCCGGGTCCGGGTCCTGGACACCCCAAAGTTCGGTACAGACCCGAACTTTACAGTCCGGGTTCGCTCAACTCTAGTTATATATCACAATGGCTATGTCTGTAGTGCATGTTCAAACCTTAATACCATAAATAATAGCATGTTATTAGATTTTTACTCCATGAGTATATAATGACTTTGGCAATTCTAAAGAAATGCTTAAATAATGCATTCAAATTTAACTAAACCCATTTGATTTTAGCCAACTAAAATGTACTGGAGATTTTAGTCGACTAAAATCGGACTTAAACTAAAACAATTCAGATGACTAAAATAGGACTAAAACTAAAATTACATTTTAGTCAAAAGACTAAAATAGGACTAAAACTAAAATGGTATTCTAATCAAAAGACTATAACTGAAGCTAAATCGAAATTTGATGTAAAAATTAACACTGCATACAAGATAACCCCCCCCAACAAACACCATTTTTAAATATTTGTAAACATATTTTCTATGCTTACAGTGTATAGATGGCTGTTTAACCTTTGATTTGGAAAATAAATGTCATATTTTGCTAAGAAGTTATTACCTTATGTTGAATGTTTTCTTGGGCATTCTTTGTTTTGTATTTCCTTCATGTCACCATTTATTGTAAAAGGAGACCCTGTAAAAGTCAATGAGATCTCTGTGATTCTGTTGCAAGTGGCGAGCCGCAAATGTTGTCATATGCTCAAAAATCATGACCTCTTTAAAGAACACCAACTGTAACCTAAGGCGTCCTTTGCCTGGCATTAATCTACTACAGTCAGTCAAACTAAATAAACTCTTAAGAATTCAAAGCCGAAAATGAGATGTTATAGGACCTTATTATCATGTCCTGAGGTCACTTTGTAGGTTAATCTCAATAACATTCTCCCCAGAGTTAAACAAGGATACTGAAACTTGATTAGAGACAAATGTCACCATGTCTGTTTAGCTGTATGTTTATGGAAACAAATTCTTCAAAAATAAAGACTCTTACTGAGCAGAAACTTTTAAGAGCATTTGCTATAACCAAAAGCTGTCCTTTAAATGGTGGATGCAACTCAAGGCAACAAGTGAATTCTACAAACGTCTAATTTCAAATGTGGGAAATTCAAAAATTCTAATAAATTTCCCTTACTCTAAGTTTATGTAATTAATTGCTGTCAGTTTATAGAACATTTTGGTTTGTGATGTGCTACTTTCTTTTTTCACCATGGGTAGGAAGCAAGTAGACTACGAGATTGTACGAAAAATACAGTTTTTGAATCGATTGTACGATCTGATCCTTATTACACAGCTTTCAATAGCCAATCACAACAATTCATCCAATATTATCCGATTGGACAAACACGGGAATTTTTCTTGTACGATACCAGATGATTTTCATTCAATCAGTACAGTTGTCACCCGAAAATACAATACAAACACATTACATCACTACCAAATGTTTATTCTGTCGTATGAGAATTTTCATAACTTTAGTAACCTATTCAATTCCTACTTGCGACTAGCAAGGGAAAAAAGTTGGATGATCTGTTGTCCGATTTTCGGATCATGTTTACGGGGCATTAAGGCAAAACATTTGAATTATGCTTGGGAGTGGTGAGGGGTAGAACCTTTGTCAGGTTTTTATTGCTATCTCTGTCCCCACTACAATGAATAACCCCTCTATTTGTCTTGGCAACCTTTGTCATTGGAGTCATTTTTTTTTCAAAGGGAATACTTCTGGTGACTATTGTCTGAGAAGGGATGTCTGCTTGCTTTTAAGAGATTTCCTCTCACTTCCTGTTGTGTTTCTAGCACAGAAAATTAGGGAAAATATTTGAATTGGATACACATTGCCAACAAAAACTAGTATGGGGTTTCTTTCTCTATCTAAATAAATAAAATAAAAAAACATGTGTTAAGCAAATTTGGCATGTATGTTAGTAAAACTTTTATACTGGAATTCCATATTGCTAACAATAGGTAGATTTTTTTTAACTCCTTCAGATCAGCACTATTGCCGAAGTAAGGCTCCAGCGCGGATCTGAATTTCCGGGACGACGTCCATGGATGTCGTCCCCTGTGCACGCTCCCTTCGCACACTCGGCGGCGCGCGTGTGGCCGCCACACGCTGTGTGGGCGTGCCCAAGGGTCAGGCGGACTCAATGTCCGCTCAGGACCCATGATCGCCTGACAGAGCTGCAGAATGGGGAACTGCCGATGTAAACACGGCGGTTCTCCGTTCTGGGAAGGGGGGCATGACAGATCTACTGATCCCTGTCACTGGGATCAGTGAGATCTGTTATGTCCCGGCCAGCCCCGCCCCCACACGGTTAGAACACATACAGGGAACGCAGTTAACCCCTTCACTGCTCCCTTGGTGTTAACCCCTTTCCTCCCAATGACATTTATACAGTAATCAGTGGCTATTTAAATTTCTGATCACTGTATAAATGTCATTGGTCCCAAAAAAGTGTCAAAAATGTCCGACATGTCCCCTGCAATATCACAGTCCCGATAAAAATCGCAGATCACCGCCATTACTAGTAAAAAAAAAAATAATAATAAAAATGCCATAAATCAATTCCCATAGTTTGTAGACGTGATAACTTTTGCACAGACCAATCAATATAGGCTGATTGTGATTCTTTTTTACCAAAAATATGCAGAAGAATACATATCAGCCAAAACTGATGAATCATTTTTTTTTTTTTTATGGATTTGTATTATAGCAAAAGTAAAAAATATTGGGGTTTTTTTTTGCAAAATTGTCGCTCTTTTTTTGTTTACAGCGGCGATCAAAAATGACACAGAGGTGATCAAATACCATCAAAAGAAAGCTCTATTGGTGGGAAAAAATGATAAAAATGTTTTTAGGGTACAACGTCGCACGACCGCACAATTGTCATTCAAAATGCGACAGTGCTGAAAGCCGGAAATTGGTCTGGGCACGAAGGGGGTTTAAGTGCCCAGTAAGCAAGTGGTTAAGAAAGATTGAAGTGCATTTTCAGTAAGCACATAATTTGAGTCATTATTGCCGCATTTTCTGTAAAGTCATTTTTAAAGTAATTTTTAACTTGATCTTCACATGTTTGCATGCTTACTTCTTTATAGTTTTGTTTTTTGTGTTGAATAAATACATTTGTAGATATGCACCCTAAAGGGTGTTAAGAAGAAATATCTAGTGCTTTATGAAGGAGCCTCTGACCTCCTCCTAAGATATAGCGCATAAGCCTAAATGGCCAATCGCTGGGCCTGAATATTGTCACATGAGGAGGAGGAGAAACTGAACCCTGGGTAAGCTCCAACACTATCCAACACTGTACATACATGGTTTAGATTCAGAACTCAGACAAAACAACAAAGTGGGAGGAGAGCACATGGAAAATGATCATCAGTGGGTGTCTTCAAAGTCCAACTGTAGAGTCTACTCCCTGACACCCAGGCACCGATCATCCTTTCCTGGAGGTCCCACCAGTATTATTTTGTTTTATCTTATACATACCATTCATGAATGTATTTAGGTGAGTTATGTGATGCTCAAGGGACTTTTTCTCAGGGTGAAGTTCCATGATGTCCAGTACACATACAATGCAGTAATGCAGCCAGAGCTGCTTTTTTATTTTGTTTTAAACAACTCCTAGGGCACCATTACAAACATTTTTCCCCTTAGTTTGGCTTTACACACTGGGTAAACCTGACTCATTATAGTTATGCCTGGATTAAATGCCCTTCTGTAGGTAGTCTGCATTGGCTTTATATGCATTCAAGGTATTTTTTTTAGTTGTGGTTGGATTGTCCAAATGTACACCTAATTATTTCAAACAATCCTCAGATAGAAATATTCAAGGGAGTGTTTACATCTGTTTAATATATAGAATCCAAAATATAATGTAACCATTTTGGGATTTTTTTTGATTATTGGCTAAATACTACCACATATGCGATATACACACAGGAATGGCTGCCACTGCCACAGTTTATAATGGAAACCTATACTGATTGAATGTGTAGATTGCCCTATTCTCAGAATACAATGACTTGCATTCTGAAAATACTGCTTTCCTGGCTGTTGTGCTGCTCTAGTAACGGTAATAGTTTCTTGGTCACTAACATGAACAAGCATGTAGAGCAAAGGTTCTGTCTTTACCCTGACTTTAATTGCTGCATACGTGTTCCAGGCCAACAGGAGACAGGGATTGATTATTGTTTTTGAAAGGAGCTAGATTTGGCAGCCTCATATTTGCATTCATGTCCCTACCACACTCATACAAAAAGAATCATTCATAACGGAAAGTTCAACAATTTCATGTGAGACACACAAAGATGAATTTGTAAGGGACATTGTCTACAAATGTATCATGATACATCTGTTCCAAATTCTAAAAATATAAAAAATAAAGTGTAAATATAATTAGATAAAAAAGTGGAATGCAGAACAGACACAACTAATCAATAATTGTCATAACCATTTTCTGTTGCCTTTTGTTTCACTGCAGACAATTAAATTTGCAAAATTATTCTGCATGACTATTCATTTTAGGACATTAATTATCTAATCAAGCTGTACACAAAGCAATTACTAGAATGCACAAGAAAAGAGGATAAGTACAGATCTTCCAAGGATCATCAAAAATTAGCAGAATACTTCTCCTCTAAATGCTATTTTCATGATGAATTTTTAACACAAATTACAAAAACGAGCAAAACTCAAGGCTAAACGTGGTAAATCATAGCAGGCAAACCAAAATAACCCTTTCAAGCAGACACAGTTCAAACAATTATTTTTGGGATAAGGCAGGACACACTTTTTCAGAGAGATTAGTATCAGTAGCAGTAGTGATAATTCAAAAATAAAAGATAAAGAACTCCAAGTTAAAGTTGACCACAGACATCGGAAGGCAGTTGCTCTGCTGATTTTTTGATAACTGTTGGCCAACCTGATGTTGGTTGAAACATCAACCAGAGAGGTTTGAAAACCTTGACCAATAGTTACTGTTTTTTTATTTTGAAAATAGCTCTAGGCTAAAGTTTTTCTTTGTTCCATACAGAGAGTAGAAGGGTTAGATCAGGATTATCTAAACAGTTTTTTGTAGGGGACCTCTTTGTATGAGTTATAATGGCAGTGAAAATGTTTGTGCGCGAATGAAGCCCTCAAAAAAGGATTTTATATTCAACAACTTAACCACTTCACCTCCGAAAGATTTACCCCCTTCCTGACCAGTCAATATGGCACTGTGTTGCTTTAACTGACAATTGCGTGGGCATGATGATGTCCTCCCCCCCCCCCCCCACACATAGCTTTCGAGATACACACCCCCCCCCCCCCCTCCTGTAGTAGTACG
>BLSH010209529.1:555342-572261 GCA_018402905.1 Glandirana rugosa | reverse complement strand
AAAAAGGATTTTATATTCAACAACTTAACCACTTCACCTCCGAAAGATTTACCCCCTTCCTGACCAGTCAATATGGCACTGTGTTGCTTTAACTGACAATTGCGTGGGCATGATGATGTCCTTTTCCCCCCCACACATAGAGCTTTCTTTTGGTCGTATTTGATTACCTCTGTGGTTTTTATGTTTTGCGCTAGAAACAAAGAACGACCGACAATTTTGAAAAAACAATGTTTTTTACTTTCTGCTCTGAAAACATATCCAATAAAAAAACGAAAAAATCAAATTTCTTCATCAAATTAGGCCAATATGTATTCTGCTACATATTTTTGGTAAAAAATTCAAATAAGCATATACTGATTGGTTTGCGCAAAAGTTATAGTGTGTACAAACGATGGGATATTTTTATTTATTTATTTTATTTTTTACTAGTAATGGTGGCGATCAGTGACTTATAGTGGGACTGCAATATTGTGACGGACAAATCGGACACCTAACTGACACTTTTGACACTTTTTTGGGGACCAATGACATTATTACAGTGATCAGTGCTAAAATATACACTGTCACTGTACTAATGACACTGGCAGGGAAGGGGTTAACATCAGGGGCGATCACAGGGTTAACTGTGTTTACTAACTGTGGGGGAGGTTTTTTTACTACTTGAAGACATGGATCTGTGTTCCTGCTTCACAGAAACACAGGATCCATGTCTTCTGTACTCACGGAATGACAGTCTGCTTTGTTTACATAGGCAGACTGTTATTTTGTCAGAATACCAAACAATCGGCCGGTCCCGGTGGACATCAGGTCCATGGGACCTGCTGATTGGCTCCTGCTGTGTAAAATCACAGCAGGAGAGAGTCGCCGGTGGCACGTGGGAGCGCCCAAAATCTGGAAGTGTAGAATCACGTATCTATAGGTCATTCTGCACAGAGCGGCCACTCTGTAGCAGTAAATCTGCTATGTGGCAGTTGTAAAGAGGCTAATGTACATCTAAACTCAATTAGTAAAATCTCAAATGAGTTTTAAAATAATACAGGAGAAGTCTGGGGTTTTAAAAACACAAACATGCTGTTAGAAAAGCAGCCTTTTCTGGCTGTTTCTGGCTGTTTGTGCGCATTCACACGCGCCATGCGCGTTTGCATGCACTCGTGCATGCTGGTGGCGCCAAATGGCCCTATTTAAGCAGACAACACCCTGCAGCAGATGCTGTCCATTCTACAGTGTGTAGTCTACCTGTGAGCCTCAGTTCCCTGAAGACCCGGCTTTCCCTGATCTGCTTGATACCTGCCTGCACCGACCCCCAGCTACCCATGACCACACCTCTGTCTAATCCCTGGTACCTCTGCTGCCCACCTGATTATGACTCTTGCTTGGACTTTGACTACCTGTTTGCCTGTCCTTTGTACCGCACCGCCCGCCAGTTGCCGACCCAGCCTGAATCACATTCCTTCCTGTCTGTACAAGCCAACCCGGAATCCCCTACATCATCATCAGAGACTATCCCGCCCTCATGCCATCCTGCACTCTTGGTCTCCTGTCTACATTACCAGGGGTCCCACAATCAGGTGCGCAAGAGTGGTTGTTCCCTGCATAAGACAGACTCCGTCACCAGGAGCGTGACAGAAACGGACAGCCATTACCAAGTCTGCGCAGGGAATCCACTCTCCTATGGATGATCTGTGTGCTCACCTTGCTGGTCTCACACAGGTAGTAAAAAATCTGCAAGGGGGCTATACTTGGTTAGAGGAACGGGTATAAGAGCTCTCAGCTCCTACAGCCTCTGGAGCTGGTCCATCCGCAGCCCGCACCATCGTGGCCCTGCCTTCGGAACCCAAGATCTCGCTGCCTGACAAGTTTTCAGGGGATCGTCGCAAGTTCTGGGCCTTTTGCAATGCGTGTGAGCTCTACTTCAGCCTCCAGCCATGCACCTTCTCCCTTGAGGCCACCAAAGTGGGGCTCATTACCTCTCTGTTGCAGGATGAACCTCAGTCATGGGCCCATCGGCTATGGGAGCAGAAAGTCCCGGAGGTCTCCACACTGACCTTATTTTTCCAAGCCATGGCTCAACTTTATGAGGACCCTCACCAGGCAGCCACAGCCACAGCTGAGGCCGCCCTGCATGCACTCCAGCAGGGCTGCCGCCCCGTTGAAGATTATGTCACAAAATTTCAGCGCTGGAGCACAGATACAGCATGGAACAATGCCACCCTGTGCTTCCAATTTCGGTTGAGATTATCCGAACTCCTTAAAGACAAGCTGACACGAGTAGGGGTGCCCCAAACCTTGGATACACTTATTAACTTGGCCATCTCAATTGATCGGCGTCTCAGAGAATGCCGCGCTGAAAGATCTTCAGGACAGCTGCATCCCATTTGGATGCTTCCACAGGTCCCCAGCTACCCTAGTCCAGCTCCTCTCGGTCCAGTGACCTCCTCCTCCTCTCCCCAGGACTCCTCTGAGCCCATGCAGATAGGGCTCCTACACCCGTCACTCACCACCGAGGAAAGACAACAACGCTTCTCCCCAAACTTATGTCTGTACTGTGGCGAACCGGGTCATGTAGTCAGAGTGTGCCCCGTCAAGTGTGGTAAGTGTTCTCCTGCTACCCAGATTGGCACACCCATCCCACAGGGTCAAGCTTCTCATTTTACTCTTCTCCTTTCTCTGCAGCTTCCCGGAGGGAGTCCCAGCCATTGTTGACTCTGGAGCATGCAGTTGCTTCATAGACCAGGACTTTGCAGCACTGCACTGCATTCCGTTGCAACTAAAGGCCCACAAGATGGTTATCCGACTAGCAGATGGGTCCCTCACTAAATCCGGAACTGTGACCCATGAAACTGCTTCTCTTCTTACCAAGACATCAGAGGGCCACCAGGAACTCCTAATGTTAGATGTCATTGCATCTCCCCTCTTCCCCATCATCTTGGGTCTACCCTGGCTTCAGGCTCACAGCCCCAGCATTGATTGGTCCATAGGGGCCATCTAGTTCAGCATTGCCTTAAACCCGAAGGAGAGGCAGAATCCCCATTACTTTGGCTGGACTCCGATGCCAAATCAGATACCTGCTTACTGCTTCCATCTGCTTATCATCAATTTCTAGATGTCTTTAGCAAGAAAGGAGCTCACAAACTACCTCCTCACAGGCACTTCGATTGCCCTTTTGAACTCTTGGTGGGGGCTGAAGTACCTTTCGGTAGGATCTACCCTCTCTCAGAACCCGAACTAGTGGCCCTCAAGGCCTACCTAGATGACAATTTGGAAAAAGGGTTAATCCGACCCTCCACATCTCCCGCGGGGGCTGGCATTTTCTTTGTTGAGAAAAAGGACCATTTACTAAGGCCGTGCATTGACTACCGGGAACTCAATTGAATTACCATTAAGAATTGGTACCCCCTGCCTCTGGTCCCAGAATTGTTTCAGAGGTTGGGTACGGCAACCATCTTCACCAAACTTGACCTTCGGGGAGCTTAAAATCTCATCCGCATCAGGAAAGGAGACGAATGGAAAACCACATTACGTACACGCTTTGGGCACTATGAATATTTGGTCATGCCCTTCGGATTATGTAACGCTCCCGCGGCCTTCCAACATTTTGTAAACTATGTGTTTTGGGACTTCTTGGATCTCATTGTCATCATCTACCTAGATGACATCTTAATCGCTAAAGTCTTGGGCCAGCTCCGGCAACATGGCTTGTATGCCAAGGCAGAGAAATGTGCTTTTGAGCAACCCAGTATGCACTTCCTTGGGCTGATCATCTCTGTCACGGGCATCCATATGGATCCTCAAAAGGTATCCACTATCTTGGACTGGCCAGCACCAACAGACAGGAAAGGGGTCCAACGGTTCGTGGATTTTGCAAATTTATACAGGAAATTCATTAAGGGCTTCTCGGCCATTGTCACTCCAATCAATCCCAACTGACCAAGCAGAACTCTCGGTTCTGTTGGTCCACTGAAGCCCAAGCTGCCTTCCAGAAACTCAAATCTCTATTTACGTCTGCACCCATCCTGAAGCATCCGAACCCTGCTTTGCCTTACATCCTTCATCCTAGAAGTGGATGCTTCAGAAACTGCAGTAGGTGCCATTCTCTCCCAGCGACAACGTACCAAGGCCTTCTTCTCCCGCAAACTATCTGCACCTGAAAAGAACTAAGACGTGGGGGATAGGGAGCTACTGGCCAACGAGTCGGCCCTGGAAGAATGGCGGTACCTACTTGAGGGGGCCACACACCCCATCCTCATCTACACTGACCACAAGAACGGCTAAGAGACTGAGACCCCGACAGGCCCGCTGGGCACTTTTTCTCCAGGTTCCAGTTTCACCTGACTTACAGGCCGGGGTCAAAAAATGTAAAACCCGACTCCTTCTCCTGGATGTTCTCGGAGTCGGGAGACCCTACTCTGTCTGACACCATACTTCCTGCAAGGAATTTCCTGCTCACCCAAGAGGATTTGTTGTCCCAAATAAGACGGGACCTAGCAGGCTCCTCCAATCCCTCTGACTCCAGACTGATAACTAAAGATGGCCTATGGTGATTTGGTCACAAGGTGTTTGTGCCAACAAGCCTATGCCTCAGGGTTCTAGGTCTCTGTCATGACCACAAATTGGCCGGACATTTCGGGGCTTGAACGATGGCTGAACTGCTCTCTAGGTCCTTCTGGTGGCCAAGAGCTATGGAGGATTGCAAGAAGTATGTCACCCCCATGAGTGATTACACTGACAGCCCAGCTATGGCTGCCATCTTAGGCCAATCTCCTTCAGATACCCCCATGGATTTTACTACCATGATGAACACTTTTTCTAAAATGCTATCCAGAGGGTTAGCACAAACAGTATCACAAATCACAACAACAATACAGGCAGATCTCTAGAATATAGGCTCCAGAATATAAGCTATAGAAAATAAAGTGGAGCAGACGGTCTCTAGAATCAACCAAAACACAGACTGTATTCAAGAGCTTTAGGATCGCCTAGATGCTGCTTTGTCCAAAATAGAGGATTTGGAAAATTGCTCTTGGTGATATAACTTCCGAATCAGAGGTTTCCCTGAAGCATTCAAAGAAGTACATTCCACAGTCCACTCTTTTATTAAGGATCTTCTCCCTGATCTACCGGAAGACCGCCTGGAACTGGACAGGGCACATAGAGCACTCCAGTCACCAAGGGCAGATGGCCTTCCCAGAGACATAGTGGTGAAACCACATTTTTACAGAGTAAAAGAAGATATTATAATAATAATAATAATAAAACACGTTATTTTATATAGCGCCTTTGAAGGTGCGCTTTACAAGGAAAACACAAGAAATACACAGGATAACAGGAAATACGCAGGATAAAACACAAGAAATACACAAGATATCATGGTCACCCAATCCAAATTTTCACAGACTTGTCCCCATACACTATTCAGAAGAGAAGGGAGCGCTCATACCTCTTTTCCAGATTCTCGCCCAGAAATCGATCAAATATTGGTGCTCATTCCCCTTCCACTTGTCCTCATTTTCTAGAACAAGACCCACGGTTTCTCATCCTTCTAAGAAGGGGAATGACTCCTGCTACAGTTCGGCCTGATATCCCAAGCCCCACAAACAACTTCACACCACAAGAATGTTGAATCCATCAAACATCCCTCACCGTCAAGTCTGGTTCAACCACTCTGGCAAAAACAAAAGAAGAAGCCCAAGGACTCTCACCCCCATGATTCCAAGACAGCAGAGGGGATTCTCCCCGTTCACCTTTACACCTTTAAACCCGGTCAGGGATTCACGACACTTGGGACAACTGAATGTTTGATTTATGAAACTTTTAGGGGGGGTTTAATTATAGCAATGTTTTTTTTTTCCTTTTTTCTTGACTCTAATTAGTGTTCTACTCATGGTTTTATGACCCATGGTCAGATATTACTCTGAGACTTTTCAACAACTGGGCAATTCACTGCTGACGAAGATAGTCTCATGTCCAGGAGACCTGGAGATACTCATGGGCTCTCTCGGATACATCTTATTGTTTGTTTAAACTCAATTGGGGTATTAATATATTTGATTTTTTGAGGCCCTCCGGACACCCGGTATCTAAAAAGGCTTTCTTTAGGTTAGTAGAATCCTTCATAGAGGGGCCTGGGAGTGAGTTGGGAAACCCCCTGGCAGGGGGGGCACACACCACCAGAAATTGGGGGGGAAGGTATCAGGGTGGGGATACTTGTGAGAGGGGGACATTCTATCCCACTCCATAAGCTTGCAATTAAGCCAAGGGTGGGGATTTTCCCCTCAATGCTTGTATATCGTTATAATGTTTTTCCTGAATGTTGCTCTTTAGCTATAACTTTAGCATATTTGGGGCTGGATGGGCTGGGGCGGATGTAGTGCTCCTCCCTCTTCCTCCTCTCTAGAGATGTTCTCTGTCGGGGGGGGCAAATGTACGTCTGCCCAACAGGCGAATGTCTACAATGCAATTTGACTCGAGAGCGGGCAGGCCTGCTCTCAAACCTAGGGGCTTGGGGGGGATCCAGGGTAGATTTTGCCCTTGCTCTCCACAGGCCTCCTCTTTCTCTGGGACTCTCCCTTTCCTTTCTTTCTCTTATCTTCTTATTTTCCCATCTCAGGCGCCGAAGAAGGCGTGAACCTACGCGGTTCCAGGGTGTTCAGCGAACCTATACCAAATTCCAACATTTCAGGGGAGATACTGGTGGTGGAAGGTAGGTCTCTGCCTATTTATGAGAATGATGCCCCCTCTGGTCCATGGCTCTGAGTATAAAACCAGAGGAGAGGGAATTTTCTTTTCTAAAAAAGCCACATTTTCTCCCTCACAAGAATTCAGGGATCCTGAGGGAAGATATATTCTATTGGCGGGTTCTCTAGAAGGGACACTGTCAGGAAGAGCAACAAAGCTTTCCGGGCAGAATGCCCACTCCCTTGCGCAGGAGCACACTGGAGCGCGCACGTACGCGCAGGTGCACACAGGGGCATGCACGGGCACGTCCGAGATGGCCATGGTGCCAAACAGGCTATTTAAACTTGACAGCACCATGTAGTTGGTGCTGTCCATTCTACAGCATTACTTGTCACCCCAGCATTTAGATTGCCTGAGTTTTCTGTTCCTGTGACCCGTCTCCCGTTTCCTCCTTGTCTTCTGTCTGCACCGACCCTGTTATTCCTCAACCATTCTTCTGCCTGCTCCTTGTGTACCTTGCTACCTGCCTGTTAAGGACCCTGCTTGAACTGGACTACTCTTTGCCTGCTCCATCTGTACCACACTGCCCGATTGTTGCTGAACCGGACTGTACCCACTACGCACTTATCTCTGCATGAGCATCAGGAGATCCCCTCCACGCTTGCATTAGTGACCCAGCCAAACCCTCACGCTGCCCTGCACTCCGGAACTGCCTGTATACACTACCAGGAGTTCCCCATTTAGGGAAGTTGCTCCCTGTATAAGTCAGACTCCACCACCAGGGGCGTGACAGACACAGTGTACCTTCATTTCCTACTATGCGTCCAACAGAGGCCAAGCACAGTTTTTTTATTCCATGATAACTGCCATCTCTCCCCATCTGGTGGGTACAGTCATCTTTGCTCTGTTGCTCTGGACCAGATGATAGATAAAACAGGGTGAGGTGGTGCTCCTCCCAAACAGAGTTTTAACATTGCTATACGTTTACACTTCGAGGATTGGTAGATATCTGGAGGGAATGTAATCCATACTCTAAGGATTAACACATTTTTCAGCACCTCACCAAACGCTCACAAGAATAGATCACATTTTTATTGCTGCCCAGGCCATCCCACTGGTTAAGAAATCCCTCAATCCACTCAATGGTATTCCTGGTTCTTAGGAAACCACAGGGCCAAAACGACATGTTCCGATGGTGCCTAAATTAATCTCTGTTGAGTGATCCTGTCTGATGCAAGTTATTAGATAAAGAAATAGGCGAATGCTTTCGGGAGAATGACAATAGAGAAGTCTCCCCAACAATTCTCTGGTCGGCCCATAAGGCAGTCATTAGGGGGAAAATCATCCAAATGGTCACTAAGCTCAAACGGGAAAGACAGATCAATGTACTTAAATTAGAACAGGCATTCCACAAACTGCCCAGAGACCACAAACATAACCCCCACCTCTAAATCCTGTGCCCAGCTCGAGTCAAGTCACTCGGCTCTGACTACTCAGGCCGAAAAAAGGTCTCAGGTGGACAAATGCTTGATTCTACCTATATAGGGACAAAATTGGCCCCAGACTGGCATTCAAGTTGACACCTCGTCCTCATACCTTTTATTTTCTGAAATTATTATTATCATTATTATTATTATTATAGTTATCAAATCTCTTAAGAGAGATTCTGCTTCTGGTCTGGATGGGTTCTCATCCTGCTATTATAAATCTTTTCTGCATCCACGTTCACCCCATAAGTCATTTTTTCAACTCACTCAGAGGGGGAGCCATGCTGGTGAATGAAGCCAATATGGCTTACATCTCTGTTATTCCCAAAACGGGTAAAGATCATTCGGAGGTCAGTAATTTCAGGCCTTTATCATTGCTCAATAATGATCTTAAAATACTTACCAAAATCATGGCCAACAGACTGTCAGCTTTAATTAGAAATTATATCCATAGGGATCAGGTAGGCCTCATTCTGAGAAGGCAGGGGCCGGACCAAATACGCAGAGCAGTAGATGTCATCTCCCTTCTAGGAGCTAACTGGGATGGAAATGAACACCAGTACAGGTTCTTACTCTCAGTGGACCTACAAAAGGCATTGGCACGGTAGAATAGCCTTATCTATTTGATGTCTTTGACAGGGGGTTTAGCCCTCACTTTATATGGGTACTACGGGCCCTGTATTCAAACCCAAGCGCGCAAGTAAAACTACAGGGATAATATTCAGATTTCTTAACAATCTACAAAGGCACCAGACAGGGTTGCCCCCTTTCCCCCTTGATTTTTGACATTGCCATTGAAACGTTGGCACTAGCCATCAGAAATAACCCAAACCTTTGTGGGGACCGGTGTGGTCAATGCTCCCACAAATGTGCTCTTTTTGCATGGAGTGATACCTCTATCCAGTATTTGGGGGTTAACTTGGTAGCTAGCATAGATCAGCTCTATAAAACCAATTACCCCCCTTTATATAGGAAGCTGGGAGCTGATTTAACTGCATGGGGAAATCTCATGGTTAGGTAGGATTAACTCTGTTAAAATGGCCCTGCTTCCCAGGTTATTATACCTATTTCGCTCCCTACCGATTCCAATTCAGAAATCTCATCTGCAAAAATTCCAATCACAGGTAACTCAATTTATTTGGGGATCCAAGGGCTACAGATGCCCTAAAAGTGTACTATATAGAAGCCAAAACCAGGGAGGTTTGGGGGTCCCTATCCTCTGGAAGTATTACCAGGCAGCCCAACTAGAACAATTTTCTACAAGTTTATTCCTGAGGGCAGAAGCCAGATTGGGTGGAGATGGAGAGACAGTCTATCCCTAGACACACTACTGATTATTTAATTTGGGCTCCCCCCAAAAATAGGCCTCTAATCCTAGCCCCCACTCTCTCCCATTCAATGGCTCTCTGTGATTCACTACACAAATCCTCTGCACTAGTCTCTGAACTAAGACCATTATCACATCTTTTCATAACCCCCAATTTGCTCCTGGACAGGATATCCATTCTTTCAAATGGTGGACAGATAAGGGTCTCTACAGGATTGGGCATTTTATGTCTTCCTTGGGCCCCATAAAGGCATCTCATTATATCAGTAAACTAGAAATGCTTCGTACTGAGCGATTTAGACTACATCAAATAAGACATCATTTATTCTCCCTATGGAAGTCCAAACCAGAACCCCCCCAAGATTCACTACCTATGAGCAATGGTGTTCACAGATTATGGACCATCTCTCTGATCTACACCGCCTTGGCAGAGGCTTCCGGAAAACCGCCGTATGCACTTAGCTGGGAACGGGAGATTTGTTGCGAGGCGGACACATGGCACAGCCTAGAATTTAAGGGTACAGCCAATATTTCACTGATCGAAGCAAGTGTTAAAATAATTACAAGTTGGTACCAAGTGCCCTCTCATCTGGCTAAAATTTTCCCAGGTACTTGTCCACTATGTTTTAGAGGATACAGTCACATAGAATCTTTCATACATGTCTAGTGGGATTGTCCCCGTATTAGGAACTTTTGGAATAAGATCTTCCCTTTGATACACAAGGTTATTTTTAGGGTAATTCCCAAAACCCCAGAGATTGCTTTAATGGCAAGCTGGAAGCTTGTTCTAAAAACCTTTTAAAACATACCCATTTCATCCTGCTGGGCTCCAAAATTACTATAGCTCGCTCTTGGAAACAACCAAAGGTGTCCCATGCGGCAGCAAAGTGAAAGATATCTTGGTTAATGGACCATGAGAAGGCAGTTGGAATATTGACTGCCTCCTCTGAAGCACATGATGCAGTATGGGAACCCTGGAGTAAGCATATTCATCAACCCCTTTAACCCAACCTGATAGGTATCCATACCTGACTTTCTTAGGTGCCTGTTTCTCTCTTCCTTTCATTGTCCGAATTCCTTTCCTCCTCTTTCTTTTCCAATAACAGTTTTTTATTGAAACTCAAGGTAGTCTCATTTATCAATACAAGAAGAAATAGCAGGTGTGTACAGTTACACAGTTGATCAACACAATTGGTATCAAGCATTCTGCTTTGATGTAGAACACATTCAGGTAATAGCTCTGTTGCAGGTAAATCTTGAGTAACAACCATTAATTTTTTAGAAAAAAAAAAATAAAACAAAGTAGTTAGAACAAAGAAAGAAAGAAAGGAGGGAGGGAAAAGGTTTGGGTATCATCAACCTGGATGCTCCTGGAGATGCCACGGTGCCCAGATACGGTTGTGAATTTCCAAGCGGTCCTGTAGTCTAGCTGTCATTTTTTCCATCACCTCTACATCTTTAACCCTAGCATAAAAGGCTTCCTGTGTTGGAGGTTTGCATCGTTTCCAGTGTAGGGCTACTAGGCACCGTGCTGCGGTGAGGATATTGCGTATGAGTTTCCTGTGTGGTTTGGAAAGCATTTGCGGGGGAAGTCCTAATAAGAAGAATGCGGGTGTCATCGGGATGTGAGGGCCGAATATGTTGCGTAGGAGCTGATGTACCATCCACCAATAAGGCTCAATCGCAGAGCAGCTCCAGTAGATATGTAAGAGGGTTCCCTTGTCCAGTAGGCATCTCCAACACCTGTCTGATGATGCGGGATGTATGGTGAGCAAAACATCAGGGGTCATATACCAAAAGAACATAATCTTATAGGAGTTCTTTTTATATAAGGTGCAAAGGGAGCTCTTGGAAGCCTGGGACTACATGATCTGCCAATCAGCAATTGTCCATGTGGCGCCCAGTGCTTTTTCCCACTTACACATGTATAGGTGTTTTCCCTGTGTCTGGAAGGAGTATGTATTCAAAATTTTAAAGATGTCCAAGATTATTCCTCTCCTACTGGTGCCTTCTAAAATGATGCGCTCAAAGGGGGAGGGGAGTGAGAATTGTAAGGTGGATGTTATCTTCTGGGCATAGTGTCAGATTTGTAAGTAGCTATAAAATGTTTGATGGGGCATCCCATATTTATCCTGAAGTTTAGCAAAGGGCAGAAGTTTCCTGGTTACGGGGTCGACTAGGTTGCTAAAATGAAATAGGTTCCGTGTCGCCCATGGGGAGGACATCTGGTAAGTTAATCCTGCCGGTAGTTCTGGGTTGTAAAGAAAGGAGGTTAGTACAGATTTGTCTGAGGCTAGACAATGTTGGCGAGAGAGTGTCCGCCATAGTGACCTCAGGTGGGATACTGTTCCCAGCATGCGGTTAGCGGGAACCTCTGCGTTCGAACTCCATAGGAAACTGTTTTGGGTACATTGGGGCTAATACCAATTTTTATATTTCTGTCCATTTATTGTAGGAGCATTGGGTAAACCAAGAGGCAATAGCAAGGAGTTGTATCTAATGAGACTGGGGAATGCCAGGCCCCCTTCAGTGAGAGAGGTCAAGAGGACTGATCTGGGGATTCTATGTCGTTTATTGTTCCAGATATATTGAAACAAGTCTGTTTGCCATTTTCTCAGGTGAGCATAGGGGACAGGTATTGGGAGCGTTTGGAACATGTAAACAAGTTTAGGGAGGACAGTAATTTTAATTGATGCTATACGTCCCAAGAGGGAGATGTGGTGTTTCTTCCATTGTTGCAGCAGTAGGCGAATTTGTTGAAATAATGGGGGAAAGTTAGCTTGGTAGAGTGATGAAAAAACTTGTGGTTATGTGGACCCCCAGATATTTGGTTGAGTGAGGATGCCGCCTGTATGGGAACGAAGCTGTCAGGCAGCTAAGTTCTGATAATGGGATGTGAATGGGAAGAACATTCGACTTGGATGGGTTGATTTTGTAGCCAGAGAGTTTGCTGAACCTGTCCAGTTCGGCCTGCAGGTTGGGTAAGGAGACTCTTGGTTGGGTCAGTGTTAAGATAATGTCATCAGCAAACAAAGAAATGTTTAATTCCTTGTTGCGAATCGTCACACCCCAAATGTCCGAGTTATTCCGTATGGTTGCTGCCAAGGGTTCGACACACAACGCGAACAGAAGGGGGGAAAGTGGGCAACCCTGTTGGGTCCCATTGCCAATTGGGAACGGGGTCGAAAGAGCATAGGGGGTTCTTAACCTGTGAAGTGGGATTCTTATAGAGATGGTAGACTGCATTGAGAAAGGGTCCCCGGAAGTCCAAGAAGCGCAAAGTAGTAAACAGGAAAGGCCACCCAAATCCGTCAAAAGCCTTCTCTGCACCAAGGCTGAGCACTACAGATGGGGTATTCTCCCGATTCAAAATGTCCACCAGGTCTATGACCTTCCTTGCATTATCTCCTGCCTGTCGAAGCGGAACAAATCCTACCTGATCTTTGTGTATCAGAGATGGGAGGATTACATTCAGGCACGTGGAGAGGAGCTTCATGAAAATTTTTAGGTCGGCATTTAAAAGTGCAATATATGGCCTATAACTGGCGCAGAGGGAGGGGTCTTTGTCGGCTTGGGGAATTAAAGTGCTAAATGAGCTTTGCATATCTGAGGGAATCAGGGTGTCCTTAAGAAAGGCTTTATACAGTCTACACATGGAGGGTAACAGTTTAGGCATAAATGACTTGTAGTACTCGTAGGGAAGACCGTCAGGTCTGGGGGCTCTTTGGGCCTGGAGAGACTTAATCGTTGCTTCCATTTCCTCCTCAGTTATAAGCGTGTTCAGAGAGAGAAGGTCGGAGGAGGTGAGACAGGCTACACCGCTCTGCTCCAGGTACTCATCTACAGGGGTTATGAAATCTGGTGGTGCCGGGATGTGTGGGATTTCCGGGTTATTATAGAGTTTCTCGTAGAAACTTCAGAAAGCAGTCGCTATTTCCCGAGGGTGGGAAACCATATGGCCGTTGTGGTCTCTAACCTGTCGGGGAGTGTTGATCAGAATTTGATCACACAGTTTCCTAGCTAGGAGAGTGTGGGCTTTGTTGCCCTTATCATAAAATTGTTGCTTCAGCCTAAGCAGTGCTTTCTCAACCCTGCCCAATGCAATGTCCTTGAGGATTGTACGCTTATTTATAATTTTTTTAAGTAAGGACAGAGATGGGGCTAGCTGAAGCTGGCTCTCCAGGGCCTGAAGTTCACGTTCTGTATTTGACTTGAGGGCGGTTGCATCTTTTTTCATGGCTGAGGAAATGGCTATACATTTTGCCCCGAAGGACCACTTTATGGGCTGCCCATAGAGTAGAGATTGACACATCAGGTGTGTCATTTTCAGCAAAGTAGTGCAGCAATGTGGTATTTAGCTCGAGCATGGTTGGGAGATGTTGGAGAAGGTAATTGTTTAACTGCCATTGGCAGGGCTTGCAGAGCGGGTCCCCCAAAGATACTGATAGTAAGACGGGGGCATGATCTGACCAGGATATTGGGAGGATATCTACCGTCCTGACTATGTTTAGGGTAGGATTGCTCAAAAAAAGTATTCAATTCTAGAATGTATGTGATGCGGCGAGGAGAAAAATGTATACTGGCGGTCATTTGGGTGGAGGACTCGCCAAGCATCAAATAAAGCATGGCGCCTGGTGACCTGCCTAAACTATCGGGACTCCCATATCGTGCGAGGGGGAAGGTTGCAGGATTCTATTGAGTGGCGATTGAGGACTGCTGAGTGTACTAAATTAAAATCCCTACCCACAATTAGGTACCCTTGATGGTGGCGGAGTAGGCAGGATAGAGTTCTGTGTAGAAAGCTGATCTGGCGGACATTCGGGGTATATATGGCGCACAAGGTTATGTCTTAGGCCTGCCACTTGGCTCTCAGTATTACATAATTGCCATGCGGATCTATGTGCAACTCTGAGCATGTGAATGGTGAGTCCCGTCTGAACATTATGGCCACTCCTGCTTTTTTACTGGGGTTGGTGGCTTGGTACACTCATGAGAAGAGTTTGGATGCAAATTTAAATGAGCCCTGCCTATCGAAATGTGTGTCCTGAATCAGGACGACATCAGCACTAGAATTTTTAAATTCCCCTAGGGCTAGCTTTCTCTTCCTGTTGGAGTTCAGGCCCCGAACATTAAGAGAAAGAATTTTGACCATGTTGAAGTATAGGTGTGGTATAAAAATAGACTTATCTGTCCCGCTGCTGATGTATGTGGGTTGAAGGTGGTCTTATTCTCCAGGAGGATCGGTCGAGCTCTGTTGAAAAACTCTGGAAGAACCAGGGGAGAGGGGGAGAGCAAGAGAAAAGTCTGGAAGAGAAAACAAGAATTAGTACAAAATAATAACACAAAAATACAAAGATAATAATACGGTCTACTAAAGAGACTCAATTAAACCAAGCCCTGGAGGGGCGTCGTAACTAAATAGACTCCTAAGGCACTGTCTAACCTCAACACAAAGTGAGATGGGTGGACAGTGCAAATAATTTTACAAATAGGGTCTGTTTAGAAGGGAGGGTCAGTGAAAGAAGAAACAACAAAACATAAGTCTCTCTGCTTGTAGCCTAAGAATCAAACATTAAGCATAGGGTGGATTCTAGTGGGGGGGCTAGGTGCTGAAATGTTAAATGGGCAGTGCCAGTCTGTCTGTAGAGGGGACAGGCTAATGTGATTGTGAATGTTACGTGGGTGACACAGTGTGAGCTTCACCCATTTTTCTGTTTATTTGTCTTGCTGGGAGTATCCGGGCCTCTTGGACGTTTTGCAGAGAGGGTTTTCCTCTCTGCTCCGTGTTGAGGAGGAGGCATAGACGGCAAGTACTCAGGGTATCACAGTACCGTGGCTGTGAGGCTGAAAGGGAGGCCCTAATGATAGATAATATCTTGCTCCTGGAGGGTGAGTAGAAGGGGTTGGAGAAACCTCCACTTCTGGAGGGTTATCCAGGAGAGGTCCGGAAATATTTGGATGCGGGCTCCCTTAAATTGTATGTTTCGGTGGGTGTGGGTTTTATTCATAATGTCCTCTTTGAGCAGATAGGAGTGGACTCTGCAGATCAAATCCCGAGGAGCGGATGCAGGGCCTTTAGGCCGCAAAGCTCTATGGGCCATATCCAGTTTGATTGGTCTGTCCAGAGGTTCGCCCATTTCCTCCTCTTTCATTTTCTCAGTCCTTAACTCTTCCTATTTTTTCATTTATAGGTGGTTGTGCATAATGTGTTTTTAGATAATCAAATTCGTTTTAGGTCTTGCCCCTTACAGGCAAACACTCTAAAATGGTTCTTGTTTCTGGGTCTCATTTCTGTTTGGAAGTTGTATATTTCAGTTACATATTTTCATATAGTTTTTCCTTTTGAAACTTTCTTTTTTTTTTCTGAAGCTAAATATTAAAGGTAGCTAGGGTGGCGCTATCGCTTCGCCTCTTGACACAGCATGTTTCCATCAGGGGTGTCTGGAGATGAGGGGAGGCATCCACACTGCTTCCTTAGCATTGAAAAAGAACCCACAGTATAAAGACAAATGTGACTTTTATTATCTTATGCTACCCTGGACTTTGTTTGTTGTACGTTTTATTGCACAACAAAATGTATTACAGTTGTCTATCTCTTCTTTCTGGCGAGGGGATAGGCTGGGCACTGCTTGGTTAAAGTGCCACTGCGTGTTTAAGTGAGGGGCACTTTTAAAACGGCAATGCTTCTAACACGCAACCACATCATCACCGTCATCCTCATCATGTCCTCTCTGCTCTGCTTTTCCAGGTAACTGCTTTAACCTCTCCCTGCAACTTAAAAAGCCATCCTGACTGTCTGCATACATATCTGCCTGCTGTAACCATCGGTAACTGCTTTAACCTCTCCCTGCAACTTAAAAAGCCATCCTGACTGTCTGCATACATATCTGCCTGCTGTAACCATCGGTAACCACTGACTAAAGTCTTAGAAAACTGGCCTTTTCGTCTCGTCTCTCCTGTACTACTCCTACTGCCACTACTACACCAACGCACAATCTTCGTAACGGCAAAATTTTCACGGGGAGTGAATTTGTGCGTCACCGTGAAATTGGTTCGTCACGGGTCGGATAGGGGAGCGGTCGGCAGGGTTTTGAATATGACTTAAATATGACCCTACCCCAACCCCCTCCAATTGTTAATAAGTTAAATCTCGATTAGTTTCCCGTGTACCTCTCTCACCCCCTAAAGTCCGGATTATGTTTAACGATTTGTTCTGTGTCCGAAACGTTCTATTCGTTCCACAAACTAGAACCGGTCTTGTGGTATTATTTTCATTCACATTGGAGTTATCTGTTCATATTTGTTGTCTAACTTTCAGAAGTCGTTCCGTCATGAACTATAGTTAGTACGTTACATCGGGTCAAAAGATTCTGAAATCAGTCACCAATGGCTACCAATGTCGTCCGTCTATACATACGTCTGTCAGTCCT
>BLSH010209529.1:532181-546948 GCA_018402905.1 Glandirana rugosa | reverse complement strand
AAACATGTCCAATGTATGTTGAGTATATGTCATTCTTTTATTAAGTTGTATTGAGACGTATATACTACTTATCATATTGCACTCGTGACTTTACGTCTTATGTTATATAAAAAGCTCAAATTGACCATGTAAGTGTAAGTCCTTCGAAAAGTCTTTTAGGGGATACGTTAAAATAAAGGTTACTTATCATGTACGGTACCGTGGAGGACAACGTTTACCACTTCCAGGAGGGTAATGTCTACGTCTACAACCCCAGGAAAGGTCTATTTTGTGTTCGAGGGGTAAAAAGAGGTAAGGCGACATGAGTACTATCCGACTTATAGTGTTATTACATGGGTGGAAATTATAACTAACGTTTAACAACTACCCGTTTGTGGGTGGTATGGGGGATGGGGGGCCCTGTGTAATGTGAGAGCAAAATTGCATGGGGGGGCAAGAAAATGTTTGCCCATCAACAATTTGCAATCAATATTAAAGGTGGGTACATTATTGTGATATTCAGCCTATCATGAGTACAGCGGAATGGAGAAAAATGGGGAGCTTGTGTTTTATCTGGAAAGGACCCCAACATCTGCATCTGTAATGGGAGGACCTTCACCATTTGCAACAGGAGGTGCCATGGCATGTACTATTCATTGGAAATAAAATTGCATAGGGGATTTTCTGAAAAGCTTCCTGAATGTGAATGTACCAGTTAAACTCGAAAAATATATTGTATTCTGCATTTCAGTGCTCACGTTATACTATTCATCATATATGCAGAGTTATGTTGAATTATTTTCTTACTGTATATGAGTTGTATGTAACCTGTACAAAATTAGCAGCTACTTTCTTGTTAGGATGAACTCAGCAGTTACCTTGTACCCAGGAGCTTTACGTGTGGACAGGTACAGTAACTTGTGGAAACCAGGAGAATCAGAACTCATGGAGAGACGGGACAAAGCACATCAAAGAATTTGGGAAAATTGTCAAGAAAGGTAATAAAATATATCTGAAAAATTGAAAAATTTGCAGCAAATGCATAGTAAAAAACGATGAAGGAGCAATGAACAGAGGTTCTCATCTATAATGTATCTTACACATACCAGCCACAACAGGCAGTATAAGACTGAGATTTAAATCAACGGGCTCCATTTAACCAGAAAGCATATCCAGTAGATGATGACCAGTTTGGAATGAAGCCAAAACATGACAACTCAATGTTATTCCATGTGGTTTAACTAATAGTTTTGGCTCTGATAGAAAAACAGTAAAGTGGCAGAGATTGGATATAAAAATAATAGAATAGCGTATTCTGAGTGTGTTCCACTTCAGCTCTTTCTGGTAGAATATTCTTTATTTTATAGTTTTGTACTCTATTAAGTTTGAGATTATAGTCCCAGATGAAAAGCTGAGCGTGAACAGAAGCAAACAGTGGCTGTTTGCACTTTCTTTATTAGCAATATAAACCAGAGAGGATATCTGGAGACCAGATTTCATTTTCAACAAGTTGAACAGCAATTCCAGGAAACAAGTAAAATTGCTGAGTGAAGTTTATCTTATGCTCTACAGGAAATATTTCTACAATGCTAAAGAAAGTGAGCCTCCTCAATTAACTTCAGATAGAATATTGTTTTCTTTTCCCTTCATCCTTTGCAACCAGACATAGCAGAACTTTCACTGTACTTTTAGGCAGGACTTCAACCTCTAGCTAATTTTCAGTGCTGTGCATGAAACAAACAAATTTAAAAGATAAGTATGGCCAAAGCTTTTTTTTGGTCATAATTCTCTTCTGGGTCACAGAAATGCACTTACAGAATCAGCCAACAGAGAGCTAAAATTGGCTGACATCACAGAGCCACTCCAGGCTGTGGAAGAATCCCAATAATAATGTCAAGATCCTGAGGATGCTGTTTGTGAAACGAGTCAGTGCCGGTGCATAGAACTGTAAGGCTGTATACATTTGTGCTGATTTAGGGCACAGACACAAGTGAGTGCAGTCATTTTTTGTCATCTTTAAATGTGGTGCAATAAAATGCTACACTATAGTACTTTCTTTGGTTTATTATGGTGATATTCTTTGGAGAGAGTGCAATGAAAAAGGCATGAGCTCAGTTGAAGAATCAACATCACATCCCCAATGAAGCTGATAAAGCGAAACGCTTCTGGATGAGTTATCCTTCCCACAGGTGAAAAATAGTTTTTGATGTATTATTTGCAGTATATAAAATATATCTCACTCTTCTAATATCCATAGGGAAGGACCTCTATCTTTAGGGGTATCTTGGTTGAAATATTGGTTGTAGAAGCTTTTCATGCTTTTAGGGGTACATATCCCCCATGCTACTTTTTGACCAATTTTGTAATAAAGAACCTTTTTAATTAAGTGGTCGTATACTGGTAATTATTCTGTGAGAAGGTTTGCCTCTAAAGTCCCATTTCCATATTTACTTTTATTCTTTGGAGAGAGGATGACAGATTTAGGACATTATTGGAGGATCGGATGGAGAGATTGTGATTAAATTGGATGACTCATCAAATACCCCAAAGGGCTTGTTGACCTTTATTCGTTTAGAGGCCACTGGAGTGATGGTGTGTGTGCACTCCACTCACAGTGCTGGTGGCATTTGGTGGTCCATTGGAAGATCACTCATCAGAATATAGAAGATCACATATTTTTTAAGGTGTGGGATGTATAACGTTCATTTATGGACTTTTTTGTTGATTAATGTTGTCAAGGTTGTATTAGCGCCATTTCCTATTTTGGTTTAATGTCAAGATCCACCCAAATGCCTGATCGGTAGCTGGCTCAGCCTCCCAGTGTGGTGCTCAGAGCTTGAGCCAGCTGCTCCCGTCGCTCTCTTGCCCAGTGCTCTAGTGAGCACTGGAGGAGCAAAGCAGAGAGTGGTGGTCCCATGCTGAGTGGATTACCTGCTGCACAGTAAACATGGGAGATGGGGAGCAGGGGTTGGAGATATAACTTCTCTGCCTCTTCCAATCAAAGAACAATTGTGCATTCATTGAGAAAAAGCAATGCATTAATTGAATGGCACCCATATCTGCAAGAGACCTGGAAGACAGCAAAGACTACTTTAGTAGCAGCTGCTTCCGCAGGGATCGGCCTGCTATGAAATATGCATATTTATATTGGTCCAAGCTGGACCAATGTAAATATTAAAAGAAAAACGAACCTAGAATTTAGTTATAAAAAGAATACAGCTATAATACTACTGTGTAATAAGACATTTGCAAATACTTTTGTCCCTTATCTAGTATAAATGGGCCCTTAAATCCCAAAGGGCCCTTGCGCAGATATGCAGTGTTAATAAATAGAATGTCTTCAGACATTGCAGCAACTAGAGTATTACACCTTTGGAGTTGGTTCAATGGATGAATCAGTGGATACAAAGAGGATATCTCACTGTCAGAGCATTCAAGAAATATACACATTTACAGACCTGTTTAGTTCCACATTTTTTATGTTTGACTGGAGTGCACCTTTAACTATGTGATTACTATAAAATCAGACTTATTGGCATTCATTTTACAATATGTTTTTTTTTCTCTTAGCTGATTTTAGTTAGTACTAAGACTTTACGGTTTGTGATACTGAATTATGCATGTTTTTCATGCTTCCTCTTAACATGCTTGATGTCCTCATTTCAAATTTTATCCTTGTCTCCTAATAATGCGATATTGAGGCCATTCAGACATTAATTAGGACTCCATGGCTTTTTTGAAATGACTAAATCAGCATCTGTATTATAATTATCATCAGTAAGTTTATATGAGCCTTTTTTGTATGATGAAAAAAATAGAATAAGTGATTATTTTTGCATATGAAAACACAGATATGAAGAAATTAGGCACAGTATATGGCAAGGCTACACGATGAGAGAACACAAACAAGAAGGGCGCACCGACCTCGTGCAATACCATTAAAAAGTATTTATTAAAAATATTAAATAAAATCCATATACTCACAAACGGAGCAAGTGACAAGCCTCTGATGAAGAGGGTTCGCCCTGGAAACGCGTCAGCCTGGCCATACAGACACCGTCTGGTCACTCTGCTGAGGCGTGGTGTGTCTACTCCGTTGGAGGTGTATTTATTCCAATGCCTTGTCACTTGCTCCGTTTGTGAGTATATGGATTTTATTTAATATTTTTAATAAATACTTTTTAATGGTATTGCACGAGGTCGGTGCACCCTTCTTGTTTGTGTTCTCTCTTCAGTGTATTTGGATTCCCATGATCCGGAAGGGGGGCAGCAAGACCACAAGGTGCTAAGTTACCACCATGTTCACAGAAACCACATATTGAATTGAGTGCCCTTGCTATAATATGTAACATCTGGTAGAGGTTCTTGAGCACAGGAGTTTTTTGTTTTTCTCGAAGGCTACAGGATACCACAGTATATGGCAAGACATATTTTCCGAATGTGTGACATATGTACTTGCAGGGTCACCTGAAGTGGTTGCTAATCTCTGAATTGAAAAATGAACAACGCATATCCTTCTATAGTATGCACTTGCCTCTATCCAAAACATCTAGTGTGACTTTTGCCCACTGTCTCCTTCCTCTGCTATCTGCATGAGTCAATTTTACAGTCTGTGCCCACACTAAACAATCCTGGAAGGTGGCCCTGTCGCCTCCAGCACACAGAAGGTAACCGACAGCCTCACCTGTGGATGTTTCCCTATGAGACTGTGTACAGAGGGGTGTATCTACCCCCCACTCAGGTCTCGGATTACACTAAGCTCTCTGCTCTATGTTGTTCAGTGTGTGGCATGAGATCCCTGCTCCCTGCCTTGTGAAGCTAAGAAATGCTGTGTAAATTCTGGACTTTGAACAGATGTAGATAAGAAAGTGCTGCAGATAAACAGGTACAACTTATTTAGGAGGATTTGTTTAACCACTTCCTTACTGGGCACTTAAACCCCCCTCCTGCCCAGACCAATTTTTGGCTTTCAGCGCTGTCGCAATTTGAATGACAATTGCGCGGTCGTGCGACGTTGTACCCAAATAAAATTTGTGTCTTTTTTTCCCACAAATAGAGCTTTCTTTTGGTGGTATTTGATCACCTCTGCGTCATTTCTGATCGCCGCTATAAACAAAAAATGAGCGACAATTTTGCAAAAAAGAACAATATTTTTTACTTTTTGCTATAGTACAAATCCATTAAAAAAAAATTATTCATCAGTTTTGGCCGATATATATTCTTCTACATATTTTTGGTAAAAAAAAATCGCAATCGGCATATATTGATTGGTTTGCGCAAATGTTATCGCGTCTACAAACTATGGGAATTGATTTATGGCGTTTTTATTATTATTTTTTTTTTACTAGTAATGGTGGCGATCTGCGATTTGGTACCAATGACATTTATACAGCGATCAGAAATTTAAATATCCACTGGTTACTGTATAAATGTCATTGGCATTGAAGGGGTTAACCTGCAGGGGCAGTGAAGGGGTTAACAAATGTTCCCTGGGTGTGTTCTAACTGTGGGGGGGGGCGGGGCTGGCCGGGCCATAACAGATCTAACTGATCCCAGTGACAGGGATCAGTAGATCTGCTATGTCCCCCTTCACAGAACGGGGAACCGCCGTGTTTACAGCGGTGGTTCCCCGTTCTGCAGCTCTGTCAGGCGATCGTGGGTCTCGAGCGGACATCGAGTCCGCCCGACCCACGGGCATGCCCGCGCAGCGTGCGGCGGGCACGCGCGTGCCGCTGCTGCCGCCAGGGGGCGCGCCCTGAGCGTGCACAGGGGACGACGTCCATGGACGTCGTCCGGGCATTTCAGATCCGTGCTGGAGCCGTACTTCGGCTATAGCGGGGATCTGGAGGGGTTAATCTCTGCGCATCAATGTGAGGTTTGTCACTTCAGTGGGTATATGTAAGGGTTTACAACCACTTTAAGGTTAAAGTAGATCTAAAACAATGCGATGCTCTGTGTATTGTACTACGTGCAAAGTGATGTTTTACACTCTGGTCAATACACGTGTGACAGCATTTTCATGTCATTACTTTGTGCTCTTAAGTAGCTTTTTTTGTATGGACTTCCTGGAAGTTTGTTTTGCTCTGATTTTTTTTTAAAAAGTAGATCTAAAACCAGTCACTAAAATTTAATTTAAACTCTAATACGTTAATCTAAGTTTAAATGCCATTTGGTAGGATTAATAGTTTACAAAAGAAAGATAAGATTGTTTGTGCTTTCTTTTCATCTCATATTCTTTAATTGCTGAAAATCCTTAACCTGAAAAATGAAGACTAATGCAGCCAGGACACCTAAGGCCTGATAAACTATAATACATTACCTTTTTTGTTCTTAGGTTTAGTTATCCTTGAAGAAATATATTTAAATGTATATATACAAAACTAAACATACATTTTAATAAATTGCCTCTCTGTGGAAACTCATGTACTGACTTATGATGTACTCTGATAAAATTTAGCTAGTTGTCTGTTGTAGAACCCCATTCACCAATACTTATTCAGAGAATGACCTTTGTCTCCAACCACCACCCGCAAGTCTCACCATAAAGGAGATGTCTTGCTGTCTTTGGGATTTGATCAGACATTCCCCAAACACATAGCTGTAGGCATTCACTGATCGCATACATTTCAAAGAGGCACAGTATATATGCACACACAAAGAATAATCTATATTATTACCCTGATGCTTCCAATGCACCTTTTTCCTACAGAATGTAAGCTTTCATTGGCAAGGCCATGTCTTGTCTACAGCTGCAATCATTATTCTGCTGAAACATACACATATTGTGCTCCTCAACTCAATTTCACAAAATGTAACAAAATTACGAAACTAATAAAAATATGTTCTGAACAGAGTTTATTTGCTTTTCAGAAGTATTAACACATGCTTAGGAAAATACAGTATATGACATTTTACCAACTATTTAAGTTTATCCACTATTTAAGATCCACTTCAGGGGTGCAACTACAGATAATGGGGTCCCATTTCAAAGTTTTGATGGAGGCCCTAGGCAACCTCGCTACCGTCATTGATCCTTCCTTACTAAATTAAGACAGTTAGCAGAGGAGCTGTCGGCATGGTCATTATACTTCTAGGGACTTGAGCTGTAGACAAAAGTTCCATATATCATTGTGGCAATCATAGCCATCATTCTGAAAACTGAAATAAGATTTCGGACTATACAGGCCAGACAAGGAATGAGAAGCTTATCTATAAAGTCATAATGTTTTATTGTATAAAAAACATTTAAAAAGTTTGTACAAAATGTATGTATCTTGATAATTAAAAACAATTATACAGCAGTGCTAGTAGATTGTACTGTATGTGTTCATACACCGAGATGGTAATATACTTTGCATGCATTAGTGCTGATAAAAAAGGTCATTATGTGCCGATGCATTTCGCCAGACTCAGCTTCATCAGGGCTCATGAAAATACTACAGCACTCATTAAATAAATAACAATAACATTTAAATAATATCTCTATGCATACTCAATCAGTGTATTCATGTGTCTATTGCCTGGGCCATACCTCAGTGCATAACAGCATCAGCACACTAGCCCACGGGGCTGGCACTGGAGCATCAAAGGGAACCCAACCAGAAATAGGATCATCCATGGTAGGTCACTTAATATCCGCATCAAAAAAGATTATATAATAATATCCAACATCACAGTACATGTATCTAGAAGATCTCATAGAGATCAAAGATAAGTAATAAAATACCTACTTGGGGTATATACATATAGGCGCCCCATATATATCCAGAGTGCTGTAGTATTTTCATGACCCCCAATGAAGCTGAGTCTGGCAAAACATGTTGGCACACGAAGAGCGTCTTTATCAGCACTAATATGTGCAAAGTATATTAATATCTTGGTGTAGGAACACATACAGTACAATCTACTAGTACTGCTGAATAATTGTACATACACATCTAGATTTCTCTAGTTCAGCCATGGCCTTAAGCCATGAACTCAATGAGAGAAATTAGTTGATTCTCCCATCCATGCTAAACATTGTGAATGGAGGAATATCCCTTGTCAGCTGTTGTATTCAGATAGCTGCAGCACCTTTCTGAATCCCCAAACTGTGAATGCATCTGGTTTGATAAAGTCACTGTTCCACCATCAATTTTCCACTCAATTCCTTTGATTTTTTTTTTTTTTTTTGTAATAGTTTGAAAATAGTTTGTCCAGCTAGTTGGTACTGACAGCGACCCATAGCTGAAATTTTGAAATTCAGCAAGAATTGTAATTCAAGTTGTTTATGGTCAGCCTAGCTCTCAAATTTATCCCAAACCTACCAATAACCCTAAAAAACCCTAATACTAACCCTCTTGTTGTTACCTAAACACTATTTTTTAATCCTTACTTAAACACAACCCCAACACTATTCCTTCCTGTAAATCCAGCCACCAAACCTTTATGTAAATCCAACAATATCACTAACCCTTATTGTAGTTCTAACACTCCTTGTAAGCCAAACCCTAATCTTCTCTGTAACTCAACCCTAACACTCACTGGAACTCCAGATCTTACACTAACTCTCCTTTATGTGAATGTAGCCTTTGCTTGCATACTATTGTATTATTTACACTAAAGCCCAACCCTTCCTGTGCTTAGTTAAAGATGACAACACTGTGATCTTGGCACTAGACTCTATAGACAAAAAGAATGCCCCTCCAAAATAAGATCAGTTGATCTGTATACTGTATGTGCACACACATGAATTTATGTGACTCAAAACCAACAACCAATCCATGCAGTCAAACTACACTCCACCATCGAAGGCAAGCCGATACCAAAAATTGATTTCATAACACTCTAAAATGAACATTAATAACGAAAAAATGCAGAGCTCCCAAAATGCTACTCTCATGAAGCAACAGGTGAACCAAAAAAACTCAGCAACATTGACATCAATAAATGCAAGATACCATATTTGTGTAGTAAAACAAAAATATCATTGAAATTAAGTGTAAAATTCTATGAATATATATAAATAAAACCATAAATTCCCACACTGCATCAATAATAAAAATATAGAATAAATCTACTGTCCTGACAAGACATAACGTGTTTAGGAGCGGAGCCACCCTTTTTTACAATTACATTATCATGATTGTGACACTATTTTTTCTCTGAACTGTTTTCATTGAGAGACTTATTTACAGATTTTTTGCACTTTATTTATTACTGTGTATATTTATATATTTGGATATTTCACAAATAGATGTATTTTATAGTTTCATTATTGATGGGTGGTTGTATTTATATATTCATACAATTTTACACTTTATTTCAAGGATAGATAGATTGACAATGTTTTTTTATTACACAAATATGGTATCTTGCATTTATTGATGTAAATTTTACTGCGCTTTTTTCATTATTAATGTAAATTTATGTGACTGTCATAGGAACAAGAGATTGTTAGATGCAGTGAAACAAATCAACAGTTAAACGTTCCCTGTAACAAACTATGTGTAATTTAGAAGCAGAGCATGTCGATCATGGAGTGACCATCTTGTCTACATATGATCAAATTTAAGCATCACATAAGGGATATAAAACTTATAAAATTGGCGATCCTTTGTTTTATTTTCAATGCCAGCCTTTGTTTGCCTAGTTATAAACTGCTTGGAATCTTGGGATGCTCAAATTTGGTCCTCAAATCCCACCAACAGTTGAGATTGAATTACTAATTTGTGTAAAAGAAAAACACTAATCATCGTACCTTTGATTTTGTGAAAAGAACTGAAAACATGCCTTGTAAGGAGCCTTAACTGGAGCGCCACTTCTTTTGAGAAGGGTGAAATACTTAAGTCCATTATTTGATATCCATGCATATTCACTCTTTTCCTATATTGTATCCCTTTATTAATAACTTCAATAATAACGGAATTTGTATTTTCTATATGCACTTGTATTTTCTATATGCACTTGAGAATACTTTTAAGTTCCCCTTATGTCTGTAGGAACATTTTCAAGCAACATAGCATGTATTTTATAACCCCAGTCAATGTATAATTGAATACAGCCTATTGAAATTCACATTGTTGGTTTCCTTACATTTTTTATGAGAACTTTCTATATTGACATGACATTGGAAGAAGTGATTGTTAGCTATAAAGAATTATAGGCATTGAATACTAAATGAAAATAATACATTGGGCTAGCAGAAAAATATTTCTACTTGAAATACAAAAGCTGCAGCAACCATATGAAAAAAATAATAAAACACCTAAAATCTTCACAATGCCTTAATGTATTCATTTAAAGTATTTATTATATTCACATATTATAAATCACACTGCGCTCTTCACTTCGGATCCAACTGTGTGTGGCAATTATTGACTATTTTCCACAAACAGGCAAGTCACTTTGATACTAAAGTATCATAGACATCACAATAATAAAACTTGTGTTGTATTAAATATCTAGTTGTAGCAACTGGGAGAAACAGAAAATAAAGTCTGAAGCAATTTAGATTTTACTCACTGACCGCTGTCAGCAGAGAATCCTATTTTTTGCATGCAAAGATGTTGTTTCTTACGCCTAATGAATAAAGTGTTCTCTGTGCATCTGTTAACTGAAATCTCTTGGTAGATAATAAATTGGATCCATCACTCTACCACTGCAAGCTAGCACAGTGGAATCCAAGATCTGTGCATCCACACACTGTCAGTGCGGTTGCAATTCCAGTAGCAAATCCATTCTCAGGCTCCCTCTTTGGTAATGGACTGAACATCCTCCAGCTGGAACTCACTGAAAGCAGAATCTAAGCACAATTATTGCAGACCCAAGGATGCAGAAACTAAAAATGTTAATATATTCACACTTGAATTCAAATTTAAAACTTCACATGAAAAAAGAAATCACATTTATATAGATGTAATGCTTTAGAGTAATCTGAATGTGTGTTTCTCAGGGTGGGTTTCTTGCTGAACCTTTAACAAGAACCTTCATGGCAGGATCACCAGCTATTATTTTTTTCTTTATAATTGTAATTTTTATTAAAATTTTAGTTGTGCAATAGAGAAAATAATGCAATTATTTACATATGATCACATCAAATGTCTTCAAATATAGCAACGAACAGCATTCAAAATTTGTCTTGTGACAAAGATAAGAAGAACCATAAGTACAACACAAGAAGACCTTAACGTCATTGTAAAGTCTCATTTTTTTTCAATTAAAATAACAAACATATTATACTTACCTCCTCTGGGAATTGGTTTTGCATAGAGCAGCCCGGATCCTCCTCTTCTCAGGTTCTTGGCTGGAGCTCCTGGCCCCTCCCTCCTGTTGAGTTCCCCCAAAGCAAGAAGCTTGCTATGGGGGTACCCGAGCCGAGCTGCAGTCCCGCGTATCCATTCAGACACAGAGCTTCGGCCTGGTCCGCCCCCTCTCTCTCCTGATTGGCTAATTGACTTGATTGACAGCAATGGGAGCCAATGTCACTGCTGCTGTGTCTCAGCCAATCAGGAGGGAGAATCGGGGTGGCTGAGGGACTCGTGGACATCGCTGGATATAGATGGGGCTCAGGTAGTGTTAGGGGGCTGAAGGGGGCTGCTGCACACAGTAGGCTTTTTCCCTTAATGCATAGAATGCATTAAGATAAAAAAACCTTCTGACTTTACAATCCCTGTAATGATATTATGAGTTTCAGGCATCAGAGGACACAATGAGGTTTATAAAAAAGAGAAGGGAAAATAAAGAAAGTTAACAGAGCAACGTTTACCCAAACATCTTAGCGCAAGGTAGGACCCCTATAGAGTGCCCAGTCACTCAACTATATATGCAATCAGGGCCACTGTTAAAAATCATGTGAAACTGTACAGCCTAACTGACAGCCTGCCCCCCACTAAAAATACATAATTATTAGTTAATTATTTATTAGTGGACGCAAACATCATCTGTCATACAAAAAAATGAATTCCGCCCTCAAGCTAAAATTTTCCCCAAACAATAATGCACATATTTCCCCAACTTGCAGTTCAAATTCCCCCTCCCAGCACAAATCTTTTCCCACCCCCAGCTCAAATTCCACCCAATTTCCCCTCCTAGCACAAATCTCCCTCACTCCAAAAAATCACCCTGTCTAGCACACATCTTCATTTGTCTTAAACTTTCTATCCTAGCAGAAATCTTCTCCCCCAAATCCCCCCACCAGCACAAATCCCCCCAAGCCATCATATTAGCCCAAATTACCCCACCTCCTCCTGGCACAAAATTACCCCATCCCTTCTACCAGCACAAATCTTCTTTCTTCAATCCGTCTCTTAGGGCAAATTCCCACAAAACCTCTTAGGACAAACATTCCCACTCCTGGCTCAACCCCCCCAAACCCTCCTCCAACACATATCCCCCCTCCCCAAATCCCTATTACACTTCCCAGCATAGATGGCCGCCCATCCCCCCTCCTCCACAAACATCCTAAGCACAAAATTGTATTTTCTCCTCCCCAACTTACAGGGAGAAGCCACTACAAAGCCAGAAGGAGGTGCACTGTGTTGTATTCTCGTCTTGTGTCAGAAGGGCGCTCCTCCATACAGCACATGAGACAGGATTGCTCTTAGATTGCATTGGACTGTACACATACACAGGTTTGATTACCGCCCCCTATCTCCTACTAAGGCTGCTTATCTCCTAGCAAGAGGAAATGTAGGTGGGGGTGGTAAGCAAACTGTGTGTGTGTACAGTCCAACGCGATCTAAGGGCAATCCTGTCTCATGTGCTGTATAGACATGCGCTCTTCTGACACGAGAGAAGAGCACAACACAGTGCACTTCCTCCTGGCTGTTTCCTCGCTGCCTCTTCTCCTCCCACTGCTCCAGCCTCCAGGCTGCTGTGTCCTTGTCCCGGCCCTTAGTGCGGGCATGGGCAGGGGAAGAGGGGGGGAAACTGGCTTTCAGTTGCTACATTGTTGGTTCTCTGCTCCACCAGTACTCCTGCAGTCCAGGCCCCCTGTGCTCCCAGGCCCCCTACATAAAGACCGGTGGTACCCCCCTATCAGTGGCCCCGTATGCAATAATCATTTTACATAAAGAGAACACAATAAGATTGATAAGGCTCACTCTAGTGCAAGATAGCTAGGCCTGCAGCAGAATCTGATCAGAAAGTATAGTTTATTAAATGATTACAGCCCTAAGATGTTCCAACACTCTCACATTTGCAATGGTGGAGTCATATTGAGAAATAGACCTAGCCACTGTTAAAATGCATGTAGTAAGCTTGTTGGAGTGCTTAGAGTTACCTGAAAAAGACACTCCTAGGAGGTAATTAAGCAGATCCAGAGGCAGGAGGGTATCTAAAATTTGTTGAATGGTCACCCAATAAGGTTGTATTTGGGTGCATTGTCAGAAAATATGGAGCAATGTACCTCTGTCATGTTGACAACTCCAGGAGAGTGCAGCATCTGGTGCAGCTGTGCATGGTAGCCAATCAGCTTGCAACTTCAGCTTGTTCAATTAAACTTTGACAAAAAACAAACTGGAAGCTGATTGGGTTCTATGTAGAGCTGCACCAGATGTTTCACTCTCCAGTTTTAGTAAATCAACCCCACCATGTTTCATTCTGCACTGTGCCTCTGTGTGGATGCTGTCATTTTGGTAGAAACAGGGTTTTAGTTCCCCATGTCAGAGCTGCCCCCCGTTGACTGGTGGTCTGATAACTCTCGGGGAATTTTCAAAAACAGGCAAGGGGGATGGAGAAAGAAAGCAGGAAATCCAATCCAAAGAACAATGCAGATGAAGGGAGATACTTGCACCTCAGGTACACTATTCTCTCCAGAAACCTAAGACCTCTCACCACTCTACCTATAAAAAATAAGGATTAACTCTTTCACACACATGCAACAAATTGCATTTTTAACATAAGATTGCACTTAAAACCCCTAAACATTATATATTTTTTGAAACCTATAGAATAACATTTTTATGGTGCACAGAATATAACACAACTGTTTTTTTAGTAAACATTATACGCAAGTTAATGCAATGCTCACAAATACAAAATAATCTCCAAAAGTATAAAAATGAAACTAGGTTGAGAAAATAGATACCAAATACTGTATGTCATGACCTAAAATCACACGCACCTGTGACACAGTGACAAATAATGAAAACCAAAATTGACCATAGATGATGCATTTTAAAACCTTTACAGTTCATCAAATACAGGTCTGAGAATTATTCCACAATTGCTAATTATTTCAGGTACTTATATAATGCTGTCAGTTTACGCAGAACTTTACATATCCATTGTACATTCACATGAGTCCCTGTCCTCAAAGAGCTTACAATATGGTAGGTTAATTGGATCCTGTCTAAATTGGCCCTAGTATGTGTATGAATGTGAGTTAGGGACTAGAGTTGAGCGAACACCTGGAAGTTCGGGTTCTGCTGGTCCGTCCGAACTTCGGGACAAAGTCCGGGTCCGGGTCCGGACGGAACCCGAACGATCGCACGGACAACGAACCCCATTGAAATCAATGGGGACCCGAACTTTTAGGCACAAAAATGGCTGTAGGAAAGTCCTGGAAAGCCCCAGAGGGCTGCAAAAGGAAGTAAAATGGGGGTAAGGGTAGGGCAAGTGCCCTACAAAAAAATGGGGACAGGGAAATAACTGTAAATATTTTTAAAAAAATAAAAACATAAAAAAAGCAAAAATGGAGGTGAATGTGGATCATCTTCAAACTGTGTCTGAAAAGTATTAATTAACGGTAGAAGCCATATAACTGTTCTAAAATCATCTTCAAACTAGGGCAAGTGCCCTTTTTTAT
>BLSH010209529.1:489537-501337 GCA_018402905.1 Glandirana rugosa | reverse complement strand
TAAAGTTAATCTGACCTTAAGTTAAGCCTACAAGCCTATAAAGGCTTAGAGGTTTATTGCTTTTCAAACAGACTTATAATTAAGTCTTACTTTGCTTTACGTGTACAGATCTGATTACTTGTCCTGGTAACGTTTAATGGTAGCCTTTATTATATATTTGCCGTTCCAAAGAGCGTCATAACGAATGTAGTTTTACCAATTATCATAAAAATCGAGAAGTGATCTCAACTCGCTTGTGGACCTTCAAGCCCAAGACGACCAGGCAGGCTTGGAACCCTGTTTCAGGCCCAGGCCCAGGCCTGCCTTGGGCTTGCTAGCGTGGTTGTCCGTGCGATCGTTCGGGTTCCGTCCGGACCCGGACCCGGACTTTGTCCCAAGGTTCGGACGGACCAGCAGAACCCGAACTTCCAGGTGTTCGCTCAACTCTAGTGAAGAGCTAAAAATACTATTAACCATTTTGATGTAAGCAATACTGCGAGAAACCTTGCCGTTTATATATTATTTCCGATGGTAATTTGCAATGGTCCTGTTCATTAGTCTAGACATGTGCATTTCGTTTCATTCTGAATTAATATTCAGACAAACTTTTCGTTATTTGGAGATTCGGAAATATCCGAACATCCGAATTGAATTCCAGTCTAATTGAAATTGTAAACATATTTCTGAAATCAATGACTGTGTGTGTTATTAGAGTACCATTTCAAAATAATGCTGTTTTTGTTAATCCAAAGGTAATTTAAAGAGGAAGTAAACCCAGATTGGGTTTACTTCCTCTGTATTCCCCTGCAAAGTAGATACATAATGGGCTACTATGCACCGCAGCGTGACGGCGGCCGTGATAACTAGCATTTTGAGCACGCGTGCGCCACCGGAGGCGCGCTCACTGTGTTCTGGGGAGCCAGGGAGCGGGTATGGCGGACTTGATCGCCGCTGGCTATCCGCGATGGCTCCCCCGCACTGAAAGAACGGAGGTCCGTGTATTGTGTATTTTTTTTTTGGATTTGTATTTTATCAAAAAGTAATAAATTTGTTTTGTTTTTTGCAAAATTGTCGCTCTTCTTTTGTTTATAGTGGCAATCAGAAACGAAGCAGAGGGGATCAAATACCACCAAAAAAAGCTCTATTTGTGGGAAAAAAAGGACACAAATTTCGTCCGGGTACAACATCGCACGACCACGCAATTGTCAGTTAAAGCGACGCAGCGCCGAATCGCAAAAAGTGCTCTGGTCCTAAAGTGGGAAATCCTTCCGGGACTGAAATGGTTAAAGAGTCATTGTAATCATTTGATGAAAATTTTTCTTTTGTTTGTTCACTTTGCCACATTCGAATCAAAAAATAAATCTAAAGTTTTCGATTAGACCGATTCAAAATTTTTTGATTCAAACGTTTTGAATCGAGAAAAATCGGTAAATTCGAAGAAAAAGACATAAAACAAATTCCGAATAGGAATTCTAAATACGAATCCAAAATATGAATTGAACGAATCAACCAAATTTAACATAACAAAATAACTAGATTGACAAATCTAAACGAAACGAAACAAATTTTTTCACATGCACATGTCTAGTAGTGTCTATACATGTGCTGAGCATTGTTAACCAACAGGTGTAAGATACAGTAGCTAGGATGTAGACTACGCAACAAAGAAAGTGCTCCAGCTAAATGATCATCAACAATTTGGTTGGCTATACACAGACAGTGTTGACAGGGGAATCAGCTTTTGTCTTCCCCTACAGGGGGGCAGGGGCGGGCAGGGGAACCTGTCCTCGCTGGGAGAAGACAGTGATTATCACTAAGGCCTATAGCAGCTGCTAGCAATAATCGCAAGAGAATCCGATAGGCTGGTTGTACCCAAACTGATCGATCAATCAACTTTTTACATTCAACCTGCCCAGTCGAGATTCGAACTGTGTATCGCTGGCCTTAGCCTTCTTTGGTGTAAGGCTTGGTTGCAGACACTTGAATTAAAGTGAATAGCAGGTTAGTATATCTTCACCTTTAGCAGTCCCCATTCCCTTAAAGTGGTTGTAAACATTAGACAAGAAATATGAACAAAGCATATCCCTCTATAGTGTATACTTGTCTCAATTAAGAGCATTAAGTGTAATTTCTGTCTGCTGCTTTGTTCCTTTCCTGTCAGCATGAATCATGGTTTTAGATGTGTGACTGACTACCATTTTTGCCTTTCCTATTATGAATTTGACAAGGGCTTAAATATAGAGGTGAAGTAATTTAAAAAATGTACCCCCATAGAGCTGCCAAGGGAGCACAATGGGAGGGGAGCATAAACTAGACAACTGTAAAGGAATACACTAAGACTGGTCATACATGGAACTGAACAAATTTCCCCACAAATACAAGCGAGGTGGATATATGAATCCTCCCCTCTGTGTTATTGTAGTCTCACAGTGGGAGTCCTTTCGCTGTCAGAATACATAGATCAGTGCTCCAGCTCAAGTCAATCATTTAGTTTTGGAATGGGAATGGCCATAGATGGATCAAAATTTGGCCTGCTGAATCAACTAAATTTCAATCCATCTATGACCAGCTTAAAGTAGTTGTAAACCCCATTCATGAAATCTGACCTGGGCACATACAGTATATCTGTAATGTTTACTTATCTCTCTCCAAAGCTCTAAGTTCTGTGTCTTTCTGTTTCTTCGTTCCTCTCTTATCAGCATGATTACGTCTGACAAGCTCTCTGACACAGGAGATAAAAGCAGCTGGAAATTTTTGTCGGGGAGGGTGCTTAGAGATAGATAAGCAGAGAGCTTGTCTATTCAAATTGCAGCTCGGTATGCTTCTTCATTCCCCTGATTATGTGGAGGGGGGTGTGTGCCTTTCCTCCAATCAGCTCTCACATAGTGTATCTCCAGACTCCCCGCCCATTGCTGAAAGAAAGATTTGTAGCACTTTCTAAAGACTATATAAAGCTGAAGACAGCAGATATACATGTAAAACTTATGTAGGAGGATTTGTTTAATCTCTGTGCATCGTCTGAGGCTGTTCACTTCACTGGGCATAGGAGAGGGTTTACATCCCCTTTAAGTATTGTTTTCACTGAAGTACATTGTCCACTGTCCAACTTTCCTAATTTTGTTATCAGGGAGAATACAGTAAGAGCTTGTCTATAGCGAGCTTAGTTAAACTAGATGAAAAAAAAAATCAATTACATTGCAGAATTACAGCAATACGCGTTATAAATGTCATTTTCAGCAGCAATTATCCATTTTACATTAATTTATAACCACTTATAGAGAGTGTTTTTAAGATAATGTGAAGAAGAGCATTGGTGATTTACTATATCAGAATCATAAAAAGGCTCCCTAAATGGTGTTTGCAATTATTTTAAAGTGACAAATTGCTGTAAAACATCAATTCCACAGAGTGATTAGATAGATCTGTTTTGGATACACTACACAAATGTCAAATGTATAGCAATGAAATGAATACCTTGCTTCATTGTATTAACCCAAATAGCTGATATCTGCAGCAGTTACAGCGTATTGGACAATTCTGTTTTTAAAAGTTGAGTATTGAGAGTTTGCAGGGCAATGTAACAGCATGACCAGAAAGGATATGGTGAGATGGGCTAAATGGAACCAGAAAGACTCCATGAACCCATAGAAAAGCTCAGTACAAATTTCTTTAACCACTTGACCTCCGGAAGAATCATGACCAGGCCATTTTTTGTGATACGGCACTGCATTACTTTAACTGACAATTGCGCAGTCATGCAACGCTGTACACAAATAAAATGTATGCTATTTTTTCCCCACAAATAGAGCTTCTTTTGGTGGTATTTGATCTCCACTGCGTTTTTAATTTTTTGCGATATGAACAAAAAAAGACTGACAATTTTGAAAAAAAAAAAAACATTATTTTTTACTTCCTGCTATAAAATTTAATTTCTTTATACATTTAGGCCAATATGTATTCTGCTATGTATTTTTGGTAAAAAAAAATTGCATATGTTGATTGGTTTGCATAACAGCTATAGCATCTACACACTATGGGATATGTACTGGCTGTTTTATTTATTTATTTTTTCAACTGGTAATGGCAACAATCAGCGGCTTATAGCATGACTGCGATATTGCGGCAGACAATTGGACTCAAACGGACAATTTTGACACTTTGTGGAAATCAGTGACACTAATACAGTGATCACTACCAAAAATATGCACTGTTACTGAACTAATGACACTGGCTGGGAAGGGGCTACACATCCAGGGCAATCAAAGGGTTAACTGTGTGCCTAGCCAGTAAGGGAAGGGATGGATTTTATTCCCTGCATTGTAGTGACACAAAACCCATCACTCCTTCCCCTGTCAGAACAAACTGAAGCAGGCTGCTGACTGCACACATGCAAGTCCCCTAGGTGAAAGTACAGAATCAAGTATATATACGTGATTCTGCACAGAGGGGTCACCCTGTAGCAGTATATCTGCTATGGGGCTGTCCTTAATGGTTAAACAGGCATCTACATGTCTCACTTCCATTACAAATCCAATAAAAAAGAGGTTTATTTCTCATCTGTTTTCATACACATAACTGCTGATGAGCAACAAGCCTGAAACAGCTGCATGCAGTTTAAAATAACAGGCTCTTTGTGAATTATAAAACAATGGCTCCCCGTTAAAAAAAGAATGAATGCTAAAGCCCTGTTTTGACATAAAACCTCTGTTTTTAACTACCTCGATACTGGGCCAATTCTGACATTTCACATATACATGTAAAAAACCTACTCCTTTTTTACTAGAAAATTACTTAGAACCCCCAAACATTAAATTTTGTCACACGGTGGGTCTGCCTTCTGCCCTTTGTAAAAGTATTCCAGCGGCTGCCCTGCAACTCTGGAATACTTTTAGTTGAAAGAGAATCGCCGGGGCTAACAAATGACACTGAGATCATGGTTCTAGCCTCAACCATGATCCTGATATAACCATCTCCCAGGACATATGTATACAGTGGCCGGTAGGGAGGTGGTTAATGTAAACTCTTAGACAATGACAGTTTTTGCAGGTTAGCAGGTAAATGTGCTGGGAAATCTTTTGTTTGCTTGTGTTGTGAACCCTTGCTGTGTCAGGCAATTACTCTTCTTGAAGAGCTACCTGAAATGCTGGCCAATTCACTGGACAGTTCTCTGGACAATTACTTGAATGATCCTGTCTTGAACCTGGATTGTCTTGAACCCTGAACTCTTTGCTCCTCCCATGAACTTCTTGATTTAAGCCATGTCCCTGCACTTCCTGTTTTCCAGATTACTCTGCTCTCTCCAGCCAGTATACTGCTCCTGTATTTCCTGCTGCCGTCCATATTTTGCTACCACTCCTTATTGATCCTTGGCTTGTTCCTCAACGATGCTTCTGCCTGATCCCAACCTGCAATTACTCGTTATGGACCCTTGGCTTGTTTACTGACTATGCTTCTGTTTGATCCCTACATTCTTATCTGCTACTAGACCCTGGCTTGCTCACCTCCTGGTGGGGCAATCCTGAGGACTGTGACCTGGTACTAACATGCAGCAAAATCCATCTCCACCATCAGGAGCTCTAGCTAACCGAGGTTAGTACTTAGACTTCGCACCTCAGGTGAGCCGGCATCATTTACCAGGGTCATTGCCGGTGTACCTATTCTGCTGATTTCTAGTAGTTTCGCTACTGCTACAGCAACTGGTCTTCAAGCCTGACCCCCGATCATGACACAGTCTCTGTTATCACCCTTATGTAGTTCTTGCGTCGCCACTTCAAACTCCTTCCTCCATGATCCTATCTATCACTGTTAGGAATGAGCAAAATATTCTGTGGAACTTGATTTCACAGTGGAAAATGCTGATTTTGTATTCCACACAATTTTGAAAAACATTCCCTCTTATTTTTACTATAGCTACCTGCCCACCATCATACACTTTGCTCTTCTCTATGGCACATATTTCCAGCTACCATACCCTCATCACTGCTTACCTGTACCAACTGCCTACTGCCATACCCTCCACATTTCTATCCTTCACATACTTCCCTCCATCATATGTAGTGGGAGAATCGCACAACCAGAACTTTTGCTTTAATATGCACGTATTCATGGAAATGCCAAACAAATTTTGAAACTACAAGTTGGTATCCTATTTTTATATTTTCACCCATATTTAACACTTGTTTACTTATTTTGCAGCCATAAAACCCTCATTGGGGTATTCTCCCACTATATAGGTTGACCGAGAGGAGTGCACTATACAATATCAAGTACCAAGAGTACCTAGTTGCCCATGTAAATACTTCCCTCCGTCATACCTTCTGCACTCATGTCCTGCACATATTACATTATTTTTAAGATGCCCAACCTTGCCCGTTCTTGAACAAGCATACTTTTGCTAGGCATACTCACACTGAATTACTGTGATACTTTTTAGAAGCATTGTTCTTATGGATCACATATTACCTCATGTTCTGCCCCTGCTTTAGCCTTTTCAAGTGTTTTTACCTTGTGAAGAAAAAAAATGAATACAATATGTATTAAAAAGGATAACTCAAGACAAAGAAGAGAGAATATTATTCTCTACTGAATGAAAAGCTTGACACTGCTGCTGTCCTCTGCAGTGACTGTATTCAGTTTAAAATTGAAATAAAAAAAGAAAAAGATATTAAAGAATTCTACTCGTCAGAAGATGATAAACCAGTCCAAAAAACACCATCAGCATCCACGTCCCAAATGAAATTGATAAACACAGACCTCGTGTCGAGGAATATGAACCAAGGGACTTTAAAGGATGCTGTTGGTGAGGTGAGCAATAGATACACAAATGTGTAAAAATGCAAAATGTATTGATATCTATAGTTTAAAAGGTATGAATTCATCCAGTAAAAACATACAATACATAATACATAATGCTTGAAACAAGAAAGGATAAGCGGAGCAGTCCGATGTTTCGCAGACATTCACTGCTTCTTCAAGGTAGCTCCATACTTCCTGATTCTAATAATCAATGCATATACAGTGTCATTAGTATCTATCATACAACAATTTAATCATCATATTTTTTTTTTTAACCCATAATGAAGCATATAGTAAATGCTCACAATGCATATGTTCAGATGGAAAAGTTCCCCATTGTCCGCAGGACATCAAACCCCCCAGAGGGCACAATAGGCAGTAGCGCCAGAACTACAAGCCATGTCTGGTGGATACTGGACCACATCAGCGGAACGTGGGCAGGGCAGGTAGATGAATGGGGAAATGAAAGGGGGAGCAAAGAGCACCCCATCCCCTATACATATATACCTATAACAAAATAAAGATCGACTCAATGTAGCATAAAACTGGAAAAATATATATAGATCCTCACAGCCTCCTTGCCATTGACATAGCTAAGTGGAAACACAATCCAGGGATTCACAGAGAGGGGATTACAGTAGTATCAGTCCAACAAGTAGTCATACCTGAGTTGCTGTCCTAAACCAACATGTGCCACAAACAGTGATGAGTTGGACCGCTGAGCGGCTCTGGCTGCCAAGCACTAAATGCGGTCCCACCGGAAGTGACGGAGCTGGCGTGGCTCCCTGACGTCACTTTCGGTGTGGGCGCCGCTATGGAGGCGTCAGTGTGCAGACGTGCCCACACTTCCCTGCCGGGCAGGGGGCGTGAAGCAAGGAGAACACATCACACCTCCCATCCACAACAGTCGATGAATGACAAGGAATAGAATGGAATGACTCCCCGCTCATCAAGGGCGCCCGAGTGCCCACCATAGGACTATGCCCAGGGATACAGCCCCGCAGACAAATATTGGGGAAAAGATCCTTTCAAACTAACCACACAAAATGAAAAAGAAAACAAAAAAAGAAATTAAAATAGTGATATAACCAAAATAATACAATTTCAAAGACATCACAAAATTAATTCAAATGAATGATGCTCATAATTCATAGTCTTTTAGCATCTACCAGAAAGTGACAGTACCAGTATAGGGGAGGGCACCAACATCCAATAGCTATCATAGAAAGGCCCCACAGATGCAGGTTGCAATATATACCAGGCATGTGGTGTAAAAGCGAGATTTGAAAATGCCTCCTCTGGGTAAAGAATAGATCGAACCTTCCCTAATCCAAAGATAATAGTCACAGCTCCCCCAACGGAACATTCCCAAACCACCCACTGCTCCTTCTGGAGATTCCGCAGGGAGGTAGTGGCTATGAACTAGGTTGTCCCTCAAAGAACGTGACCTGCGAAAAGCAACTTATGGGAGATTCTGTACATATTTAGATATAACGGTGTCATCAGTCAGGAAATGCCAGTTGCCGGAGAGAATCTCCCAAAACTGGTCCTGTTGATCATTAAACGTAGTGATCAATTTAGTGGTGTTGGGTTTTGATGGTTTATGAGGCCCAAACACCAAATGTACCCTTTCCTTGGTAAGCTCCTTTCAGAACTTTCCTGCTATAGCCACTCAGGCACAGGCAAGGGTATAAGGCCAAAGTTCCGTTGTGGTAGCTTTGACTATTGTCCTTGGATTAGGGAAGGTTTGATCTATCCTTTACCCAGAGGAGGCTTTTTCAAATCTCACTTGTACACCACTTGCCTTACTGAGGGAGTGGTATATATTGCAAACTGCGTCTGTGGTGTCTTTTATATTGGAGAGACCAGGAGAGCCCTGGCCAGATGTATTCAGGATCACCTCTACTACATCGATGCAGGTCTACTCTAAACATGTAGGTCTCTACCACAGCTATGATCCCTCTGTTATATCATTTTTGTCCTGGCTTCAATCCCCCGAGTTCTCGTGGGGGGGGGGGGGGCGACCTGGACAAAAAGATCCTGAGACAGGAAGCCAGGTGGATATATAATCAAAAAACAACAGAACCCCCTGGGTTGAATACTTCACTATCTTTCAACTCCTTTCTATGATAGCTATTGGATGTTGGTACCCTCCCCTATACTGGCACTGTCACTTTCTGGAAGATGCTAAAAGACTATGAATTATGAGCATCATTCATTTGAATTTTGTGATGACTTTGAATGTGTATTATTTTGGTTATATCACTTTTTCATTTTTTTGTTTTTTGTTTTGTTTGGTTGGGTTGGATGGATGTGTTCCTCACTATTTGTCTGTAAGGCTGTCTCCTTGGGCATAGTCCTATGGTGGGCACTCGGGCGCCCCTGATGAGTGGGGAGTCATTACATTTGATTCTTCACCATTCATCCACCGTTGTGGGTGGGAGGTGTGATGTGTTCACCTTGCTTCACGCCCCCTGCCTGGCAGGGAAGTGTGGGCACATCTGCACACTGACACCTCCATAGCGGCACCCACACCGGAAATGACATCAGGGAGCCGCGCCGGCTCCATCAATTCCGATGGGACCGCATTTAGTGCGGCCAAAACCGCTCAGTGTTCCCACTCAGGGCATGTTGGTTTAGGACAGTAACTCAGGTATGAATATTTGTTGGGCAGATACTATTGTAATCCCCTCTCTGTGAATCTCTGGTTTGTGTTCCCACATAGCTATGTCAATGGCAAGAAGGCTGTGGGGATCTATATAAATTTTTCCAGTTTTATGCTACATTGAGTCTATCTTTATTTTATTATAGGTATATATGTATAGGGGACGGGGTGCTGTTCACTCACCCTTTCATTTCCCCCTTCATCTATCTGCCCTGCCCACGTTCCGCTGATGTGGTCCAGTGGCCACCAGACACGGCTTGTAGTTCTGGCGCTACTGCCTATAGTGCACTCTGGGGGGTTTGATGTCCTGCAGACAATGGGGAACATTTCTATCTGAACATATGCATTTACTATATGCTTCATTATGGGTTAAAAAAAAAAATATGATGATTAAATTGTTGTATGTATGATAGATACTAATGACACTGTATATGCATTGATTATTAGAATCAGGAAGTATGGAGCTACCTTGAAGAAGCAGTGAATGTCTGCGAAACGTCGGACTGCTCCGCTTATCCTTTCTTGTTTCAAGCATTATGTATTATGTATTGTATGTTTTTACTGGATGAATTCATACCTTTTTAACTATAGATAACAATAAATTTTCTATTTTTACACATTTGTGTATCTATTGCTCACCTAACCAACAGCATCCTTTTAAGTCCCTTGGTTCATGTCCCTCGACACGAGGGTATGCTTTTCCTTTTCTCTGTGTTTATCAAAGAATTCCACTCAAAAATTAGATTTTTGTGCTTACCATAAAGTCCACTTCTTGTACAGTAGTTCATTGAGCAACACAGGGATTAATTAACTTTTTGGTTATACTGCTGCCTACAGGAAGATTTGAACACTGGCAAGCAAAAAACAGTGCCGGCCTGGTATCACTCCATCTTCCCCCAGTTTACCTTGGTTTTGTGGAAAAACATTATCAAGAGCATTACCATACAAACAAAGGGATGGTACCTGTGTCAAACTACATAACTAGGGAGTTCCTGCAGCTCAAAGGGCCACCTGAAAGACCTTACACCCAAAGCTGTAATCAGATAAGGTCTGAACATTCCCCTGGTAAAACTTAGAGAATAGGTGAACAGAAGATCAGATGGCAGCCTTGTACATCTCTGAAACAGTTGCTGATGCCCAAAAGACCACTGAGAAATGGTGGAACAAGAAACAAGTTCCCATTTGCAGAGAGCATCAGGAATAAAAATAAGAGATTCAATCTTTCCAATGGAAGCAGTGACTCATTTAAAGTCCCAGGACCATAATTCCTTGTTTTTCAGTGACTGCAAGGTAGACACTAAACCCAAACAATGAAGAGAGATTTCCTTCTGATGAACTGGAGCTGGATAGAGTGACAGAAGCATGGTGCCTTGGTTAAGGTAACTAGCCAAAACCACCTTAGGCAGGCAAGGAGGTCTAGGCCCTTTCTCTATCTGTAGAGAATAGAGATCATTTTTTTTTTCTACAGGAAAAGGCAACCGCTCAGACACTTGCCCTGCAGAAGTGAGGGCAACAAAGAAAGCAACCTTGTAGTAAGAGTACAAGAGGAAAATCACTAATAGGTTTAAAGGGAGGTTTTTGAAGCACCAAGAGGACCAGATTAGATACCACTGAGTCACAGGGGAGAACACAAGGGAAGCTACATGCAAGACATCCTGAATGATTGTATTAAAGAAGGAATGGGATTATACAGTATCTAACAAAAGTGAGTACACCCCTCACATTTTTGTAAATATTTTATTGTATCTTTTAATGTGACAACACTGAAGAAATGGCACTTTGCTACAATGTAAAGTAGTGAGTGTACAACTTGTATAAAAGTGTAAATTTGCTGTCCCCTCAAAATAACTCAACACACAGCCATTATGTCTAAACCTCTGGCAACAAAAGTGAGTACACCCCTAAGTGAAAATCTCCAAATTGGGCCCAATTAGCCATTTTCCCACCCTGGTGTCCTGTGACTCGTTAGTGTTACAAGGTCTCAGGTGTGAATGGGGAGCAGGTGTGTTAAATTTGGTGTTATCTCTCTCACCCTCTCATACTGGTCACTGGAAGTCCAACATGCCACCTTATTGCAAAGAACTCTCTGAGGATCCAAAAAAATGAATTGTTGCTCTACATAAAGCTGACCTAGGCTATAAGAACATTGCCAAAACCCTGAAACTGAGCTGCCACACGATGGCCAAGACCATACAGTGGTTTGACAGCCAGGTTCCACTCAGAACAGGCCTCCCCATGGTCAACCGAAGCAGTTGAGTGCACGTGCTCAGCGTCATATCCAGAGGTTGTCTTTGGGAAATAGATGTATAAATGCTGCCAGCATTTCTGTAGAGTTTAAAGGGGCGGGGGGTCAGCCTGTCA
>BLSH010209529.1:462809-478444 GCA_018402905.1 Glandirana rugosa | reverse complement strand
GATTAATTGGTTGTCTGTATTCTTACAAAGACAGACACGAAAAGAGACCGACTTAGTCGAAAACACACTTCACACGTTTACTATCATGAGACCTATACTGGGAGGGGGGGTCTTTGCTGACGGAGGGGGGTCTTTGCTGACGAAGGGGAGTCTATATTTAGTGGAGGGTGTCTGTATTGAGGGAGGACTATAATTGGTGGAGGTGGGTCTGTACTGATGAAGGTTTATACTGAGGGGGGCTATACTTGGAGGGGGGTCTATACTTAGTGGAGGGGGTCTGTACTGAGGGGCGACTATAGTTGGTGGAGTGTGGGGTGACACCATGTTTTACCACACTGGGTGACACCAACCCTAGTGACGCCACTGCTTTCAGGAACCTGGTTACTGTTTCTGGCACATGAAAGCACAATAGGCAGAGTACTATCATTTGCACACTTCACACAAAAGCTGATTCAGCCAGAGAAAAGCACAGACAGAAACATTCTTATGTCTGTTGGTTAATTAGTACTAGCACAGTCACCTATTGTTTTCCCTTCATCTCGAACAACGTTGAGATATTATTGGCAAAGCTTGAGAAAAAAAGGAAAGTAATAAAACATGATGGATGATGTAAAAAATAAAATTAATTAATTCAATTTCACAATAAGAACATCAAACAAAAATAGAATCAAGCTCTGCTATTATGTAACATACATAATGATTACTGTGAGTTCAGTACAGTGGCTCAGTGGCCTTGCAGCACTGGCCTCCTGGGGTCTATTCCCACCTTAGGCACTAGGAAGTCTATTTATAAAGAAATTGAAATGTGATAGCTTAGCTTTTTTGTTATTTAATTTTTGCAATGATTTAAGGAAATATATAGTGGTTTGTACATATTTTCTTCGTTTATTATGTTCAGGAGTGAATAAAGGATTTACTGTATGATGACTCATCCCTGAATAAATGGGAGCCTGGGAGTCCTTTATCTCTTGTAATAATATATATATGCACAGTGCATCCGGAAAGTATTCACTTTTTCCACATTTTTTATGTTACAGCCTCATTCCAAAAATGGATTAAACTCATTATTTTCTTCAAAATGCTACAAACAATACCCCATAATAACAATCTGAGAGAAGTTTGTTTGAAATCTTTGCAAATGTATTAAAAATAAATACCGAAAAAAAAATCACAGTACATAAGTATTCACAGTCTTTGCTCAATACTTTGTTGAAGTGCCTTTGGCATCAATTACAGCATCAAGTATTTTTTAATTGATACTACAAGCTTGGCACATCTACTATTGGGCAGTTTCTCCCATTCTTCTTTGCAGGACCTCGCAAGCTCTATCAGGTTGGATATGGGGCATCGGTGCACAGTCATTTTCAGATCTCTCCAGAGATGTTCGATCGGGTTCATGTCTGGGCTCTGGCTGGGCCATTCAATGACTTTCACAGATTTGCCCCATAGCCACTCCTTTGTTATCTTGGCTGTGTGCTTAGGGTCGTTGTCCTGTTGGAAGATGAACTTTTGCCCCAGTCTGAGGTCTAGTGCTTTCTGGAGCAGGTTTTCAACAAGAATGTCTCTGTACTTTGCTGCATTCATCTTTCCCTTGATCCTGACTAGAGTTGATTGGACACCTGGATGTTCAGGTTCAGCGGGTTCAGCGGAACTTCGCGAAAAAGTTCGACTTGACCCGAACTTGACCCCAAACACCATTGAAGTCAATGGTGATTCGAACTTTTGGGCACAAAAATGGCTGTAAAAAAGTCCTGGAAAGGGCTACAAAAGGAAGCAAAATGGGGGTAAGAGTAGGAAAAGTGCCCTGCAAACAAATGTGGATAGGGAAATAACTTAAAATCACATAAAAAAAAAATGGAGGAGGAGGTGGATGTGGAGTAGAAGGTTGAGGAGGCGGTGACTGTGGCAGTGTAGGGGGTGGAAGTGGCGGTAGAGGAGGAGGTAGCCAACACTGTTTTTGTTTGTTTGTTTTTTTTCTAATTGGGGTAGCCCCCAAAATATTGAGACATTAAAAAAAAAGGATGCGTTCACTTAAATATACCAATGGCTGTGTGAGGCCAGTATAAATGGCTATCCTGCACAAGGTGCAGACAAGTCTTGTGGGATCCATTCCTGGTTCATTTTAAAGGTTAGCTTGTCCACGTTGGCTGCAGACAGGATGCTGCACTTGTCTGTGATAACGCCCCCTGCCGTGCTAAATACACGCTCAGACAATACACTGGCTGCAGGGCAAGCCAGCACCTCCTAGGAATAAAGGGCAAGCTCAGGCCATGTGCCCAATTTGGAGACCCAGAAGTCGAATGGGGCAGACCCATCAGTCAGTACGTGTAGGCGTGTGCACACATACTGTTCCACCATGTTGCTGAAATGCTGCCTCCTGCTAAAACATTGCCTATCAGCTGGTGGTGCTGTTTGTTGTGGCATGCTGCTGACAAAGCTTTCCCACATTTCGGCCATGCTAACCCTGCCTTCTGAGGTGCTGGTGGTGCCACATGGTGATCTCTTCCTCCTCCTCTCTCTTCGCCTTGTGCTTCCACTGAGCCCCCGGTGTCAAATGTGCGCTTGTAGATGCGCATCTTCCGATCAAGCTCCAGTGAGGGAACGAAGGACGGCACATTGTCCTTGTAACAGGGATCCAGCAGAGTGGCCACCCAGTAATCAGCACAAGTTTCAATGTGGGCAACTCGGCTGTCGTTGCGCAGGCACTGCAGCATGTAGTCGCTCATGTGTGCCAGGCTGCCTAGAGGCAAAGACAAGCTGTCCTCTGTGGGAGGTGTATCATTTGTGTTCTCCGTATCACCCCCAGCCACGCTCCAGTGATGCCCATGAGCTGCGTTGGGTGCCACCCTGCTGTGAACATAGTTCCTCCTCCTCCTCATCCTCCAGAACTGTGCCCTGGCTTAAATTTTTTTTACCTGGCTTATTGCTGGTGCAGGAACCCACCCTCCGAGCCACTTGTGAATGACTGGCCTGATAACCGTGGAAATTACCCCTCTTCCTCCTCCTCCTGTGCCACATCCTCTTCCATCATCGCCTGAAGTGTTTTTTCAAGGAGACATAGAAGTGGGATAGGCCACGTTGGTGGAGTACTCGAAACACCGCAATATGGTACACAGGACTCGCATGGAGGCCCACTCATTGGTGGTGAAGTGGTACTTTTCCGCAGAGCGACTGACCCGTGCGTGCTGCAGCTGAAACTCCACTATTGCGTGTTGCTGCTTGCACAGTCTCTCCCGCATGTGCAAGGTGGAGTTCCACCTTGTGGGCACGTCGCATAGGAGGCGGTGAGCAGGAAGGCCGAAGTTCCGCTGCAGAGCAGATAGGCGAGCAGCAGCAGGGTGAGAATGCCAAAAGCGAGCACAGACGGCCCGCACTTTCTGCAGCAGCTCTGACATATCCGGGTATTTTTTTAGAAATTTCTGCACCACCAAATTCAGCACATGCGCCAGGCAAGGGATGTGCATCAAACTGGCTAGTCCCAGAGCTGCTACGAGATTTCGCCCATTATTGCACACCACCAGGCCGGGCTTGAGGCTCAGTGGCAACAACCACTCATCGGTCTGTTGTTTAATGCCCATCCACAGCTCCTGCGCAGTGTAGGGTTTATCCCCCAAACATATCAGTTTTAAAACAGCCTGCTGTCATTTCCCCCTGGATGTGCTGAAGTTGGTGGTGAAGGTGTTACACTGACCAGATGAGGAGGTGGTAGAGGAGGAGGAAGCGGAGTAGGAGGAGGAGGCAACAGGAGGCAAAGAGAAAAGCCCTGCAATCCTCGGTGGCGGAAGGACATGCGCCAAACTGCTATCCGCCTCAGGCCCACCCGCCACTACATTTGCTCAGTGTGCAGTTAGCAAGATATAGCGTCCCTGCCCGTGCTTACTGGTCCACCTATCAGTGGTTATGTGGACCTTGCCACAAATGGCGTTGCGCAGTGCACACTTGATCTTGTCCCCGACTTGTTTGTGCAGGGAAGGGATGGCTCACCTGGAAAAGTAGTGGCGGCTGGGAACCACGTACTGTGAGACAGCCACTGCCATCAGGTTTTTAAAACTGTCCGTGTCCACCAGACGGAATGACAGCATTTCAAAGGACAGGAATTTTGAAATGCTGGCATTCACGGCCAGGGATTACAAGTGGCTAGGGGGGTACTTCCTCTTTCTCTCCATTCTCTCCAGTGTTTGGGAGATGGACAGCTGTAAGCTTCCATGGGACCATGGTGTGGAAATGCTTGGGGACGGTGGCGGACATGGTTGCGTTGCTGTCACATCGTCTGTTTGCTGGGTGGCAGGTGACACTGGCACTGTAGAGGTGGAGGAAGAAGCCGAGGCAGCAGCAGAAGAGGAAGCAGGAGGAGCCCGAGACCTTTCTTGGATTTTGAGGTGCTTATTTCACCGCAGCTTGTGCTTTGCAAGTAGAATCCTGGTCATGCAGGTTGTGCTCAGGTTTAGAACATTTATGCCTTGCTTCAGGGTCTGATTAGAGTTGAGCGAACACCTGGATGTTCGGGTTTGATGGGTTCGGCTGAACTTCGTGAAAAAGTTCGGGTTCGGTACCCAACTTGCTCCGAACTTTACCCCGAACCCCATTGAAGTCGATGGGAACCAAAACTTTTCGGCACAAAAATGACTGCAAAAAAGTCCTGGAAAGTGCTAGAGGGCTGCAAAAGGAAGTAAAATGATTTTAGAACAATAATCTGTCCCTTACAGCAACAGCAGGAACCTGACCCTATAGGAGTAGGTGATGATTTTAGAACAATAATCTGTCCCTTACAGCAACAGCAGGAACCTGACCCTATTGAACTAGAAGATGATTTTAGAACAATAATATGTCCCTCTAAGCAGTAGACTCTACCTAGTCCAGTCAGATCATTCTGTAATGCAGGATGAGATGTTATTACATCTGCAATCTGTCCCTAAAAGCAGTAGTAGTAGTAATCTCTACCTAGTCAGATCGTTCTGTAATGCAGGATGAGATGTTATTATATCTGCAATCTGTCCCTCACAGAGTCCGGCAGCATCCTCTCCCTACACTACCCAGAGAGCATGTGACATGCAGCACTAAGTGACTCCAGCTTATAGAGAGGCTAATCTGTCCCTCACACCAGCAGCAGGAACCTCTCCCTATACTAGTATGAGATGATTTTATAACTCTAATCTGTCCCTCATACCAGCAGCAGGAACCTCTCCCTATACTAGTATGAGATGATTTTATAACTCTAATCTGTCCCTCACACCAGCAGCAGGAACCTCTCCCTATACCAGTATGAGATGATTTTATAACGCTAATCTATCCCTCACAACAGTAGCAGGAACCTCTCCCTATACCAGTATGAGATGATTTTATAACACTAATCTGTCCCTCACACCAGCAGCATGAACCTCTCCCTATACTAGTATGTGATGATTTTATAACGCTAATCTGTCCCTCACACCAGCAGCAGAGACCTCTCCCTATACTAGTGTTAGATGATTTTATAACGGTAATCTGTCCCTCACAGCAGCAGCAGGAACCTCTCCCTATACCAGTATGAGATGATTTCATAACGCTAATCTGTCCCTCACACCAGCAGCAGGAACCTCTCCCTATACTAGTATGAGATGATTTTATAACGGTAATCTGTCCCTCACACCAGCAGCAGAGACCTCTCCCTATACCAGTATGAGATGATTTTATAACGCTAATCTGTCCCTCACATCAGCAGCATGAACCTCTCCCTATACTAGTATGTGATGATTTTATAACGCTAATCTGTCCCTCACACCAGCAGCAGAGACCTCTCCCTATACTAGTGTTAGATGATTTTATAACGGTAATCTGTCCCTCACAGCAGCAGCAGGAACCTCTCCCTATACCAGTATGAGATGATTTCATAACGCTAATCTGTCCCTCACACCAGCAGCAGGAACCTCTCCCTATACTAGTATGAGATGATTTTATAACGGTAATCTGTCCCTCACACCAGCAGCAGAGACCTCTCCCTATACCAGTATGAGATGATTTTATAACGCTAATCTGTCCCTCACATCAGCAGAATGAACCTCTCCCTATACCAGTATGAGATGAATTTATAACGCTAAAAATAGGGTTAACTCATATTAAACCATAATAAACAATGTGAATCAAATAAAGGGTAAAATAGCAGTCCTGTAACATATAATTCACTTATGCATAACAAAGAAGTAAACTTCAAGAAAAATATATAAAAGTCCAAATGTGAAATCTTGAAACAATGAAAGTAATAATTCCAAACAACCATACAGTGTACCAGTTCCCTTACCAAACAGTAATGATCTCCAAATGATAAGAGATCAATATTGCAGAAGTCAACCAATTGGGGATGGGGGCACCTCTCAGGATACCACTGACTCCACAGTCCTTCACTGGTTACCCAAAGCTAGCACCTTAAGGTAATGAGTTGGTGTAAGAACAAAACACCACAGAGTAGTATGCTAAAACCACATGATTTATTGGAAGTGGATAAACTTACAAAAGTTAGAGTAACACAGGCAAAACACACCACACCAGGGATCAACAGGGGGTGTGTACAACATCATATGCCACAGGCCTGACCCTATTTTTTAGACATCTGTGCAAAAGTTATGAATCTGATAATCTTTTTTTTTCTCAGAAAATGAGCTTTATTGAAAAACTTGAATAGATAATTACAAAGTCATTGTGCACTGCATTTTAGAAACATACCATTTTAAAATTGCCAATCAGCCATGTCAGTATATAGTATGACATCTCCTCACATCTCCATATGCTATTCACAGGTAGCATACTTGAATACCTTCCTTCTGTATTTGAACTATATAAATAAAATGCCTGCTGATTAAACATCCTGACTCCTTTATAGTAATAGCCTGTCCATAACAAGATCTGCTGGTGCCAGAGCAGGGACTCCCAGCCACGGGGCCCAGATCTTTTCAAATTTAGAGCTACTGCTTCTGTGTTGGTAGATTCATTTTTCAAACCTAATGGTTTCACCCATCTGATTCACCCCCCCTCTCACAGTGGGGGGCGGGGGGGGCGGACTTCAGACTTCCAGTGTTTCAGAATAAGCTTTCTGGTCTGGAAGAGAGCTCTTGCTATTCCCAATCTGTGGGCCTCCTCCAGCATCTCCATCTCTATAATCAAGAGACACACTTTGGGATCCTCCTTTAATTTAATTTGAATCAGGTCCCCATGATTCCTCTTACATCTTGTGTAGACTGGATTCTTCAGCGCCCCCATCCTCGCCAGCCTAGTTGCCGTGTAATGAACATGCAAAAGAAGATACAACTGCGACCACCTTTCCGCCACATTCAAAGAGCACTGCGTGACCTCCGCCAGAGCTTCCTCCCACTGGTCCTCTTCAAATGCACCTACGTACTGTTCCCACCTGGACACTACTCCTCTGGTGTCACCAGGAAGAACTTATTAAGTAGCATTGATATGAATGAAATAATGAAACAATGAAATAAATCCCTTATGGGACGTCACTTCTTTCATGTGTTTTTATTACATGCTGTAATTAAAGATAGAAAAAGAACATATTGGAGGGGAGCTTAAATTCTGGCTGTAAATCGGTGAGGGGGGGCGCAGTTTTCCTTCCCTAAATGTTTGCCTCCGGAGTGTAACTCCATATGCTTGCCACTTAGGGCCGTATTGTAACTTGCTTAGTTCTACGTATCTCTTATTATCCCAAATGGGACTATATCTAGTGAAGCCCTTCACCTGCTGGATATTCCTGACCTTGTTACAAATTTTTTTCAACGGGGAAGACCTTGTTGGACTTAGAGAAGCGGAGAGCCTCTAATCCCTCTGCCGTCTCCCATCCCGTCATGAAACCTGTCAGTTGCACTGTGATATCTATCAGATTCAGCTCCTGGTCCCCTTCGTTGTTAATGAGCCTGGTAATGTGTTGAAATTGGGAAGCTAAATAGTATATCCAGGGATTCGGGAGAGCCATTCCTCACGTCTCCTTAGATCTCTGTAATTGCTCCAATCTCACCCTAGCAGTCTCATTGCGCCATATAAGGGCCCTGAAATGGAGTTTATAATATAGAAATGTTTCAATGGAATCACCATAGAGGAATTATGAAGCACATACAAGATCTGCGGTATAAGGATCATCTTGATCAAGTTGATCCTGCCGACTGGGGATAGTTTTAGTTTGATCCACACCTTGACCTTATCTTGACAGCAGTTCAGTGGAGGGGACAGATTTAAAGCAACAAAGTCCAATGGGTCAGGGGTGATCTGTATGCCTAAGTAGCGAAACTCAGTGGACACTGGAATCCCATGTAGAGTTTCTAGATGGGAATCGAGCTTTCTGTCCAGCAGCATGAGTGATGACTTGGTCTAGTTTATTACCTGCTCCGAGTATTGGCCGAATACTTTCACTACCTCCATGGCTTCTTTCAAAGATGATTCCGTATCCTCTAATAGCAACATGGTATTGTCCGCGTAAAGCATTCGCTTTTCTTAGAGTAACCCATAATTAAAGCCATGGGATTGGAGTCAATACGTTCAGCTAGAGGCTCTATTGCAAGAGAAAACAAAAGGGGGGAAAGAGGGCAACCCTGTCTTGTGCCCCTGTGAAGGTTAAAGTAGGGTGAAACTTTCCCTGATTCTCTTATGGCTGCCTTTGGGGAACTGTATAGGAGCCTTATCCATCCAATGAATTCCTCTCCAAAGCCAAATTTTCGAAGTATGGCCCACAGGTAGGACCACCCAATACTGTCAAACGCTTTATGGGCATCGAGGGACACTAAAGCCCGGCCCCCTCATGTTGTCAGCACTATACTGAATATTGAGAAAAAAACGATGGAGATTTATGGCAGTGGACTTGTAACAATAAAATGGGTCTGTAAGGTCTTGGGTCTACTGGATCCTTGCCAGGCTTTAACAGTAATACTATATTAGCCCTATTCATTGAAGGTGGTAGGCACAACTTTTCTTTGGCTTCCCTAAAGACCTTCAATAATTTAGGTAGTAGGCTCTTTAAATACTTTTATTGGAATGCCATCCTCCCCTGGAGCTTTAGAGTTGGAGAATGCCCCGGTCGCCTCTTGGAGCTCCTCCTCCTTGAGAGGAGCGTCAAATAGTTTTTTGGCCATTTCCGACAAAGTGGGGAGCTTTTGCTCCTCTAGATACTTGATCAGGGAATCCTCTGTATATCCCTGTTGAGAGCTATACAGGCTTGAATAGTACAATACTAGTGTTGACATAATGGCTTCAGATGAGTTTGAGATCTCACCTGTGGGAGTCCTAAGGGCACCAATGGAAAGGGATGCCTGGTGGGAATGGGCAATTTTCGCTAGTAGGCGACCAGTATGCTCCCCCAATTTGTAAAATGCTAACTTGCTAAAAAATCATTTCCGCTCTGCAGAGGAAGTGTTAGCGTGAAGCAGTGCATCTTGAGCTGACAACCAGGACTCTCTATGCTCCTCAGTGGGGTCATTAATGAATTTAATCTCCAAGTGCTCTATTTCTTCTTTATGAGCATTCCAGGCCTTCTTAACAGCATTAATCTCCCCGATACATATTCCATGTAAGTAGGCCTTAAAGGCCTCCCACACCAATCCCACCTCCGTATGCTCCGTATGAGTCTGCCAAAAGTCAGAAATTTTCTTGGTCACCCTATCTGGAGAGGGGAACAGCTTAAAGCGGAGTTCCACCCAGAATTTTTTTTTTATATCATTCAAGTCCTTTGCCTATATAGACTTACCTTTGAAGGAAAAAAAATTATACTCACCCTAATTCGCTTGTTGCAAGGTGGTCTCTGTAATCTGCCCCTATTAGGTCCTAGGCTCTTCTCCTCATTTCCTGCTTCCACTGGCCTCCTGGGAGATGTGACTCTTCATCAAGTACATTTGTTCCCAACATATCTTAGGCTTAGCAGTATAGGAAGCCTCGTCAGTGTCTGTGGCTTAAAGCAAAACAGTGGTTGGAAATAAGCTCACCCTTAGTAGCTACAGGTCAGTCCTCTTCTGCCGCCGGTCTCCTCCCCTGGCAGATTGCTCCTTCATTGGCATCCAGCCACTCAGAGGCTTCAGCTGCATGCTCAAAGAAATGGGCCTGGGCGTGATTCTGAGTTGCGCTGGGTACAGCATTCCATATGAGGCTCTCAGCTTCTGTAGTCTGCACTCTACTTCAGTGAAGCAAGCTCTGTGTTTTTGAACATCTGATGAAAAATCGGGGTAGAAGGAGACCCGTGCCCCATTGAACAGTATATTTTGCCATTCATGGGCAAGGCCTAGGACAATCTCCCTATCTTTATAATGTAACAGGCGGGCCAGGAGTGGGCGAGGTGGGTGCCCCGGAGGCAAGGGCCTAGTCGGGACTCTGTGAGCCCGCTCAACAGCGTAAAGAGTGGCGAAGGTCTCCTTACCAAAGATCTCCTGCAGCCATCTTTCCACAAAGTCGGTGGGGTCTCTGCCTTGTACCTTTCCAGGGAGACGCACTATATGCACATTATTGCATCTGAGTCTATTTTCGAGGTCGTCTGCGTAGGTGGCGACGGCCTTGAGCATTCTAGATTGAAATTGTGTGTCTCTGATCAGTGGAGGCAGTTTATATCACTAATCCTGCTCTCAGCTGCAGTGGTATGTTCTCTGATCTTCTGTATATCTTGTCCAATCAGGGACACTTCTTCCTTCCGGCCACCAAATCTTTCCTGCAGTGTGTTAACAGACGCTATGCATTTATAGATTGCTCTCAGAATCTCTGACAGGGTCAGCTGTGTTGTCTCCTCATCTCCACTATTCTCCTATTCTCCAGGATCAATTACAGGTACTCAGCGGGAGCTCTGTGAGAAGCAGCTACTCACATGCTGATCCTGGCCATGCCCCCTGAATCTCATAATCTTTAATTGTTTTTTTTTTCATGTATTTTATGTATTTTTATGTATTTTTTTCATGTATTTTATTTAAATGTACAATAGCATAATCATTTGGACTGACCATGTAGCATCTGATAATAATTTCAAAATGAACTTATCACACTCTATCACTTATCATCTGATATTTCGTTATTTTAATTTCTATGCATGTGTACATGTATGTGTATACAGTGTACGTGTAGTTATCCAGTGTTTCTACCATTAGTGCATGTACAAAGCAATGTGGTGTTCCCATCTTTTCAACACCTTGACAAACTCTTCCTAGGGTCCAGCAGGAAACCATGATTGCTAGTTAGAAGTCTTCAGGGCAACACCTGTCCTATTACATTATAACATATCATCATAAGGCTCAACACTCCTATACCACAAAAAGGTCATAGGCTAGGGAAGGGACTAGGCCTGTAAGTGAGTTTTAACTAAAGCAGAGACAAATCAGGTCTCTTGCCCTGTAAGACAGGGCTGTGCTGTGTAAATCTCAGCACTGGATGGCTAGAAATAAAATTCTTTAGCAAGTAAAATACTTCACATGCATGTATTTCATTTGTGTATTTAGCTGTTTGCCCAGAGTCCAGCTTCAAAAATAAAACCAATATAATTTCATTTTAAAGTTTTCACAATTGGTTGAACAGTTGAAAAGCAGAGTTATACCAGGTGTTATATTACTTTTGTCTACAGAAAACACACTAGGGCTTATTTTTAGGGGATGTCTTACTTATTTACGGTATGTACAATAATCTACATTTATCCAAATACAATCATGTCATCATGACAATCATAAAGTAGTTGTAACCCTAAAAAATAGAAAAAAACTCCTGATCCTTTAATCACTTCTGCCCCGGAAGGATTTGCCCCCTTCCTGACCAGGCCATTTTTTGCGATACGGCACTGCGTTAATTTAACTGACAATTGCGACGATGTACCCAAACAAAATTGATGTCCTTTTTCCCACAAATAGAGCTTTTTCTTTGTGGTATTTGATCACCTCTGCGGTTATTTTTTGCAATATAAACAAAAAAAGAGCAACAATTTTGAAAAAAAAAAATATTTTTTTACTTTTTGCTATAATACCTATTCAAAAAAAAAGTTTAGGCCGATATATATTCTTCTACATATTTTTTGGTAAAAAAAATTGCAATGGGCGTATATTGATTGGTTTGCACAAAAGCTATCACGTTTACAAACTAGATTTAGGGACTTTTATTTTTTTTAATTGTTTTTACTGGTAATGGCGACGATCTGTGATTTTTAGCGGGACTGAGACATTGTGGCAGACAAATCTGACCCCAAATGACACTTTTTGGGGACCAGTGACATTATTACATTGATCAGTGCTATAAAAATGCAGTGATCAATGTAAAAATCACACTGGCAGGGGAGGGGTTAACTCTAAGGGATGATCAAGTGGTTAACTGTGTTCCCTCAGCGTGTTCTAACTGTAGAGGGATGGGCTGGCAGGGACATGACAGAGATCACTGCTAATGATGACTGGGAACAGCAGATCTCTGACATGTCCACTGGCAGAACAAGGATATGCCTTGTTTACATAGGCAGATCCCCGTTCTGCCTCTGTACAAGGCGATTGCGGGTCGCTGGCGGACATCGAGTCCACGGGACCCGCAGGCACGCTCCCGCAGCGGGCAAGCGTTCGCTCCCCACAATAGCTCATGCACGGACTTCCGTATAGCTACGGCGATTCGTGCAAGAGAGCCGACCTGCCGCCGTGTAATGACGGCGCCTGGTTGGCAAGTGGTTGGAGCATGATAGACAGCACTTGTGCTTTGTCATTTACCCCTCTCTATGTTCTAAAAAACCTGAAATAAAACAGTCAAATGTTCCTACATCCCCATCTTCTCTCCCCCGCTTAGCTTAGGGGTCAGCATTATGACATTCTGTAATCCCAAAAGTAAACATTGGTTAAAGTCATTGTAAAATGATGTAATCAGTTTTGTAAAAATATTATATAATGTGCAGTATATCTCCTTTTGTAATTTTATTGTGGAAAATACCTTTATTTAAAGAGCCACTGAGTGCTCACGTGACCAGCCGGAGCTCTTATTCCCCACACCGAGCACTGCAGAGGGAGGAGCCGCTGACATCACCTAGGAGGAAAGGAGAAGATCTCCGGAGGGAAATAAAGTTACAAAAGGAGACACACTGCACATTATATAATTGTTGTTACAAAATGGATTACATGTTTTTACAACGACTTTAACTAGGGCATATTTTCGGAGTAGGGCTTTTATTGCAGCCATCCCCGAAAATAAAATTAGGACTTATTTTCGAGGTAGGGCTTATTTTCAGGGAAACAGGGTAGGTATTCAATGTAAAAGCAATCAGAGTGGATTTCATGGCAGAGCTGTGGGTGTCTCTCCAGTCCTCATCTGTCTCCAGCAGATTTAGCATGAGCCTTTGGCTGGTAGAACTGTCCATATGCTAATTTTTGGTTGACTGGAGTCAGGATGCCCTGACTAGTAAAAGCATGCAGAGAAACTATCCTAGTGACTTTGGTGAGATGCCTCCCAGCAAACTCTCCATTGTTTCCTCCCTATCATAAATGTGTTATGTGGTAATGTAACCAATGGCCAGAGGGGACTGTTTTTTTATTTATAGCTCTGCTCTTTTTGCTAATTTATGATTGGATTTTTCCAGCCAAGCTACAGATTGTGCATAGGTCATTTAGTGAGATTTAACGTATATAAACCCAATCTCAAAAATCTCATATATTTTTTAATGTGTTAATCCACGAAGGAAAAGGGGGGCTCAATTATTCAGAACCACAATGCTGGTCCTCACGGCATTTCACAGGAAGCACCCTCATGGCTAACTGAGGATAAAATAAGGAATAGGCTTGAAAAACTGAACACTAGTAAGTCACCAGGACCAGATGGCTTACACCCGAGGGTCCTTAAGCAACTTAGCCAAGTTATTGCCAGACCTTTGTACCTAATCTTTAAGAGCAGTTTTCTGACTGGTATGATACCAGCTGATTGGAAGAAAGTCAACATAGTACCAATATATAAAAAAGGACCAAGATATAGCCCTGGGAACTACAAACCAGTTAGCTTAACATCAATTATTGGCAAGCTCTTGGAGGGGATAATAAGGGATCATATACAAGATTATTGTAACGAGAAAGGTATCATTAGCGGTAATAAACATGGGTTCATGAAGGATCGTTCTTGCCAAACCAATCTATTAACCTTCTATAAGGAGGTGATCTGCCACCTAGATAAAGGAAGGCCTGTAGATGTGCTGTATCTGGATTTTGTGAAAGCATTTAATACAGTTCCCCATAAACATTTACTGTACAAACTAAGGTCCCTCAACATGGATCTAAGGGTGAGTACCTGGATTGAAAACTGGTTACAGGGGCGAGCCCAGAGGGTGGTGATAAATGGGGAGTACTCAGAACGGTCTGGTGTAGAAAGTGGTGTTCCCCAAGGTTCTGTCCTGGGACTAATCCTTTTTAATTTATTCATAAACCATTTGGAAGACGGGATGAACAGCTCAATGCCAATATTTGCAGATGACACCAAGCTAAGCAGAGCAATACATTCTCGACAGGATGTGGAAACTTTGCAAGAGGATCTGAATAAATTAATGGGGTGGGCGAACTAGTGGCAAATGAGATTTAACATTGAAAAATGTAAGATTTGGGTACCAAGAATATAAAAGCAAACTACTCACTAGGGGGTAAGCCTCTGGGGGAATCTAGGATGGAAAAAGACCTAGGGGTCCTAGTGGAGAACGAACCCAGCAGTAGCATGCAATGCCAAGCTGTGGCAAGCAAAGCTAGAAAAGTGTTGGCATGCATCAAGAAAGGGATCAACTCCAGGGATAAATCCATAATTCTCCCATTATACAAGTCTCTGGTGAGGCCGCACCTGGAATATGCTGTCCAGTTCTGGGCACCAGTCCTTAGGAAGGATGTCCTGGTATTGGAAAGGGTACATAGAAGGGCAACAAAGCTAATTAAGGGGTTGGAGAACCTCAGTTATGAGGAAAGATTACAAGCACTGAACTTATTCTCTCTGGAGAAGAGACGCTTGAGAGGGGATATGATTTCAATGTATAAATACTGTACTGGTGACCCCACAATAGGTACAAAACTCTTCCGCACAAGGGAGCATACAAAGATACGCGGTTTAACCTTAAAAAGCGTAGAGGTTTCTTTACGGTAAGAGTAGTGAGGATGTGGAATTCTCTTCCACAAACAGTAGTCTCTGCTGGCAGTATAGATAATTTCAAGAAACTATTCGATGAACACCTAAGGGACCACAACATTGAGGGATATAAAATGTAATACTGAATAGTGTTGAGCGAACCCGGACTGTAACGTTCGGGTCCGTACCGAACTTTCGGGTGTCCGTGGCATGGACCCGGACCCGGACATTTCAAAAATCGTTCGGGTTCGGTCCGGGGTTCTGCTATTTTACTCCACGTGTTGAGAAGCTGCAGGGCAGCCAATCAACAAGCGTTTCACTGGTTTGCCCTTAGAAGCCATCACAGCCATGCCTACTAATGGCATGGCTGTGATTGGCCAGTGCATCATGTGACCCAGCCTCTTTATAAGCTGGAGTCACAGTGCTGCAGTCACATGCTCCTTGGGTTAGTGTAGGGAAAGGAAGCTGAAAGCTTGAGGGACAGATTTGAGACATTTTAAGACCTGATCCTGCATCCTGAGATAGATTACGTTACTACTGCTGTCTGTGCTGTTGCTCTGAGGACAGATAGCAGAAATTAGAGATTT
>BLSH010209529.1:436327-457581 GCA_018402905.1 Glandirana rugosa | reverse complement strand
CTTATTGTCCCTGTCTCACAACAGTGGTGTTGTTCTACACGGACTTGTTACTGGGAGAACCGTCTTATTGGTCCTTAATTAAATTACTTTCGACGTCTATATCTGTCTAACTTGTACTAAAAATTTAAATCTAACGTATCAATGTATCAGTCGCTCCGACCTTTTTCTGTGTTCAGGTAGTTCAGGTTGGATACACACACAAAAATTACAGTCATAATCTCAACTCGCTTGGAGACCTTCAAGTCCAAGACGACCAGGCCGGCTTGAAGTCCTGTTTCAGGCCCAGGCCCAGGCCTGTCTTGGGCTTGTTAGCGTGCCTGTTACTTGGGGTAACTTTAGTTACCCCTGGGCTTGAAAATCCGTGTTTTTACCGACATTGTTTCAGGACCTTTCGGGATCTCCCGACGTTTTCTTGCAGCCCTCTAGGGCTTTCCAGGACTTTGTTACAGCCATTTTTGTGCCTAAAAGTTCGGGTCCCCATTGATTTCAATGGGGTTCATTGTCCGTGCGATTGTTCGGGTTCTGTCCGGACCCGGACCCGGACTTTGTCCTGAAGTTCGGCCGGACCAGCAGAACCTGAACTTCCAGAGGTTCGCTCAACTCTAATACTGACATTAAAAACACACACATAGGTTGGACTTGATGGACTTGTGTCTTTTTCCAGCCTCGCTGACTATGTAACTATGCAATCTAAATTTAAAAATCATGTTCAATCTGTCTATATCTGCAGCTTTCATTAAATTAATTCCTGGTTATTCTGCCAAGAGGGTCATTGTTCAGGCACATCTTGTTGTGGTGACAACACTCTGTCCCTGTTATTCTGTGTTGTCATCCTATTACATGGGCTTAAAATATAACTAAAGGCAAAACGTTTTTTTTTTAAGCAATAACAGGTGTGCAGTGCTTCAACAGGGAATGCGTATTAGATCCAAAAGGTAGTCCCAAATCCACCTGGTGGGTGCACAGACAAAGACATTCCTCAAACATCCAAATCATGAATATTTACAGAAGGTTGGCACTCCAAAACTCCTATGCAGTACATTTATTGATATGTACAGTGATAATACATGAACAGTAGACGCATTTCAGCGGGACAAACCGCCTTGGTCACAGCTAACAATAACACTAAAAACCATAACATATATAGGGAAAAGTGAAGTGGAGAAACTCCACCCATCGAGCTCACTCCATCAGACCAGCAGTAGGTAAGTGACAGCTGATCTGTGAAAAATAATTAGAGATGTTGTTGAAGTGAACAGATAGTTTTGGATAGAGTAATTGGAGTTGGATAGAGGAATTAGAACACCTGACAGTTTTAATTGTTGCAGCCATTGGGGGGCCTTTGCAATCTGCTGGCCATAGGATCCTCCTCCATCCTACCATTTGCAAGATGGGTTGGAGGCTACAAGTGTGCCCCCTAGCAGTAACTCTGGTCTGTTCAATCTGCGGTCATGTGCAATGAGCTCTCCCATTTTCTAGTTGCAGCGGATGAGCTGAGAGGAATTGGCTGAAGTTCTAGCAGCGGGTGGCCCTGCCTGCTCAACAAGGAAGGAGCTAGACTAAAACGTACTGGCTGAACAACACCTGCAGCCACAGTTCTGGGTATTCTGACAGCCAGTGCTATTGACTGCAAAAATACAATAGCTGTGTGGATGGAGGAATTTGATTTTTTCAGCCTTCAGACTAAATAAAAGAAATCTTTTAATACCCATTCACACTTTTTCTGTTTACTTCCCTACGCCTGACTATTCAGAATCCCATTCTTTCCAGATGTACCCATTCACAGTTGTATGCTCTGTCGCCCTATGCTCTAAGCTCAAATAAGTACATGAGCTTTTCTTTTGAGTGTACTGAGGCATTTTTGATTCTATAGACTACAATGTAAATGCACAATATTTCTGGTTTGGTGTTTACATATATTTTAAACATTAATTAGATCATGTGTGTGCATTAAACCTTTCTCTGATATCTGTCTGTGGTGCTAATTTGCCCCTAAATTCAGTGTTGCCCTCAATAATAATAATAATAATATTAATAATAATAATAATAATAATAATAATAATATTACACCTGTAATACAAAAAAAATCACCAGGAATATGCCCTGCTCAGGCGTGAAAGCAGGCCAAGTGTATGGCCAGCTTTAGTTTTCTTTTTAAAGTGATTGTAAAGAGAAAAATGTTTTGTTTCTAAACTAACAAACATGCTATATTTACTTGATCTGTGCAATAGTTTTGCATAGAGCAGCAATGATCCTCCTGAACATGGGTCCCCCGTTGGCACTCCTGGCTCCTCCCCCCTGCTGAGTGCCTCCATAGCAAGCTGCTTGCTATAGGAGAACTCATATGGGTTCACTCCAGAGCTGTACTCTGTGTGTCCATTAGCCCTGCTCCCCCTCACTGGCTGTGATTGACAGCAGCAGGAGCCAATGGCTGTGAGGAGAGAGGGAGCAGCGATATTGATCTCAAGCACAGTGCTGGATTGACATCAGGCTCAGGTAGGTATAAGGGTGGCTGGGGGGAGGTGCATAGAATGCATTAAAGGATAAGTTCACTTTTTGCAAAATAAAAAAATCACATTTTTATGCAGGTAAAAAAAAGGTACATTCATTTTTTTTTTTTTTTTTGGAACCTGTAAAGCATTGCACCAGCGATCAACAGATCGATGGTGAGATGCAGGTCTCCAGCAGAGCAAGTGTATCTGCTTGCCCATACAACCCATACGGGTAAGCAGATACAATTTGACAGCATGCATGAATGAACTACCATGTGCTCCACAGTGCAGTGGTAGTTCATTGAAAACTAAAAGCTGACAGCCACAAAGACTACATGACCTTGTAGTTTTTCCTGCCCAGAGCCCTGTCAATAAGTGACATGGCTTGGCGGAGCTAGCGGGGAGGGAGAAGAACCCTGCTAGCTGTCACAGTTGGGATTGGAGAGGTGCGGGGACTGGTCTGTTCGTAACATATTACATGTTACACCCTGAATATGTTATGGTAAAAAAATGTCCTCGATTTAGAACCCCTTCAATGCTAGAACAATATATTTTGATCCTGCCAGAATAACAATGCCCTTGTAACTCCCTGTACAGTTAAAGTGTTGCTATGGGAGCAGATCATAGCGTTCATCTTTGGAATTACAATGACCAGACTCCCTAAAGATCCCTTTCTCCTCATATTTGGATATTGGGACAAGCAACTTCTTACATGGTCTTCTAAAAACTGCAAATACCCTAACCCCTGGACTCAAACAACGCTGTTGGTTGTCCGGAAAGTAATTCTGAAAACCTGGACACTTTCATCTCCCCCAACAATTACTCAGCTCAAAAGGGACCTTTGACTCACCCTCTACAGAGAAAAACTCACAACTGACTTCTCACAACCAACCAGTAGTCAAAGATTTTTTTAAAAGTGACAGGCATTTCTGGAACGATCCCTCTCTCTCTCTCTCTCTCGAGAGAGAGAGAGAGAGAGAGAGGAACAGGACCTCTTCCAAGGCCCTCTACATTACTGCCTCTTTAACCTGTAATCATCTATCAGGACTATTAACCTGCAATATCAATCGGGCCAGGTCAAGCGCAAACCACTTGTGTTGCACAGCCCAGAACCTTTTACTTTTACTTTATACCATATCTCCCCTCCCATTCCGCTGGATACAAGGGACTTAGCTGCAAATACTCCCCCTAGTCCTAACCAGCCATCCAGCCCAGTTAGGTTATATTATGATTTCAAGCCTCTTTCTTAGCATAACAGCTGTTGCGTTTATTATCACTATTTCCGATGTTGATTTTAACATTGTAAAACTTTCTTTGCCTCAGTGGTCTTATCAGTCCACTGTACTGTTCATGATTTGTGTAATGTACAATTCTATCAATAACATTTATTTAAAAAAAAAAAAGTGTTACTAAACCCACAACAGTAAAATCAGTCTGTATATGCAGAAAAGGTCAGGGGTCATGCAGCCTCACAGGACAATCAGAGGAAAATGAAAACTCCTCTTACAAGCTTTGACCAGACACTGATAGAAGTCACAAGACTCCTATATACTGCTGATGAGAAAAGATATTTAGTAGTTTATATTTACTAAAGTAATCGTATTTACATATTCTGTGTACTGTGGGAGACCAGATATAGTGAATGCAGGATCCTGGGTTTATGACTCATATAACATTGTTTAAGAACTTAGGTAAAGTGTTCTTTACTCCTTGGAACTACAGGACACCTCCCTCCTTTCGATAGCCGATTTACATTTTTCGTCAGACAAAAGCTGGATGTGCAGACTAGTAAATTTTTGTCATACGACAACGCCACGTCCGATTTTCGTTCTGTCCGGTTTTCGTACGGAAAAATGGTACGACCGAGACTACGAATGCTCAGAAAGGGAAAAAAATATGCAAAACATGACATCACTACTGACGTTGAGTTTGGTCGAACAAAAATTTTCGGATAGTCAGTATGCTTTATAAAATCATGGACACACAATTCACGACACACGAAAATCAGAAGCGCGGTCGTATGACAATCGAACCGTGTGTACAAGGCTAAAGAGTTGCCACCCTAGGTAGTATGTTACAGGCACAAAATTGAAATAGAAAAAAAAAATGAATGCAGCCATCCCTTGTAAGAAATGCTCTAAGAAATGTTACATTTTTGGTTTTGCAGTTAAGTACATTTTAAACATTGCAAGAAAATCAGATCCTATGTGTGTCTTTAGCCTTTCTCTGATGTCAATGACCAGCTTTAGCATAACTTTCTCCTAGACAGATATTATCTGTTTGTGGTGCTAATTTCCCCCTAACTTCAGCATTAGTAGATAACCCTCAATAATGACCTCTCCATTCTCTCCAGCATACAGAGCGCAACAATAGAACAATAGCTACTTTATTTAATGCTGCCATTAACCCATTAATACACTTATAGTAACCAATGAGCACTTAAAAAAAACACAAAGGCACTCTTCCAGTGTAACCTGTAATAAGTAGCTGACTGCAGTCAGTATACACGTGTGACATTGCTGGATGATTAGGGGTGTTACAAGCAAAATCTTCTACCTGAGCTACAACCTAATCTAGTCTAGCTTGTGCTCTGCGCACCCCAGGCTATTCCCACATTGCTGCACACAAATCTAACCCTGCAGGCGGTTTAAACTGAAATCATGCCTGGCATCCACAGCTCCATCCTGACACATGCCATGGTTTAAATGTCACAGTGGGACAACCTATCCTGCTGCCCACTTTCTCCAGCTCTCTTGATAACTTGAATATACAGGTGCCTGCAGGGTAAGCACAAAGGATGTCAAGTGTCTAAATGCGCCAACAGACATAACAAGTTGGTTGGATGTGAGCTCAAAATCTGAATGTTAAACAATATCTTTAAAAATGCATAAATGTATACAGATATAGGTTGAACACATTTGTGTATTGTGCACACACTCCAAGGTGTATTGTGGAGATTAAATAACTGTTGACTATAAAACAAAAATAAATAAATAAATAAATAAATAAAGTAAACCATGTCCAAGTTAGCCCACCTTACTCAAGTACAAAACTATATTTTATTTACTATATGGTATATAAAACCAAAGTTTAGCACCTTAAACTATCAATATTCCTCCAAGTGATATAAAGTGCTAAGTGCATTCAATACTACATATGCACAGAATAAATACACAATATCGAAACAGACATGCACAGAATAAATACACAATATCTACACAGACATGCACAGAATAAATACACAATATCAAAACAGACATGCACAGAATAAATATAACAAAAATGTAAAAATCATAAGGTTTAACTGCATAAATCACAAATTATAACTCTAATACAGTTTGCCAGTCCACAATCAAAGTAACAGTGACCAAAAGATACATAAGAATGTGCACTACAATAAAAAAAAAGTAGTTCACTCTTATAAAGCGATATACAGTACTAAGATCATACAATAATACATTTTAAAGCAGAGTTCCACTCCCATTTTTCACTCCTCACCATGCAGCATTAATGTCCACTTCCCTCTTGAAAAGCAACTACATTAGTATGGGACCTGAATATGATAAAAGGTTAACAATGAGCTTGGAATAATACAGTCCTTGCACCCTTTAGACCCAGATGGATACATTTCATCTGTCGATAGCATGTATATCACAAATAGAATTCACATAGTATAATGATTTTTTTTACTGTATTAATAAAAATTCAACTCAAGATTTGTGCATTAAAAATGGTGCACATAATATAAGGATATAAAATACTTAGAATGGTTGTAAAGGCTGTAGGTTTTTACCATTTTATGCTTGATGGTAAAAAACCTTCAGCATGCAGCTCCCCACCCCCTCCTAAATAAATTCCTGAGCCTGATCTCGATCCAGCAATGTGTACAAGAGCTTCTGCTGTCCTGACTGCTGTCCTGACTGTCCTGAGACACAACAGCAGGAGCCATTGGCTGTCAATCAGAGTCAGTGAGGAGGGACCAATGGGTGGGGCTGAGCCCCTTTCTTTGTGTCTTATGGACACACAGAGCTGGGCTCAGAAGGGGGCATGCATGAGTGTACCCATAGCAAGCAGCTTGCTATGGGGACACACTGCGTGGAGTGGAGTGGGGAGAAGAGCCAGGAGCGCCGAGGGGGGTCCAGAGAGGAGGAGAATCAGGACTGCTTTGCGCAATACCATTCCACAAAGCAGGTAAATATAATATGTTTGTTATTTTTATTTTATTTTTTAATTGGAGCCTTTAGTATTACGGCAGCCCATTCATTTGAATTTTAGACAAGGCTATTGCGCCGTGGGCTGAGATACATGGAGGTGTCATTTTGAATGAATGGCAGCCCCGTGCTTCTTGCAAGAACAGTGCAATTGGGCTGTGGGTGGTTGTGGGGGCAGGAATTGATGCGATTCCCGCCCCCACAACCAGAAAAGCACGGCCAGCACTAGTGTGAACTGAGCTTAAGGCAATCCCTCCAAAGTTGTTAAAGTAAAATGAATGCATTGTCTCAAATCCCGCCAAAGTGAAGGAAATCCCTAATAGTCACCAGGGTCACCAGAACTATCTAATGCCCCCATTGGAAGATTTCCCTTCTATTCCCTTTCTGATGACCTTTCAACATTTGGATTTTTTTTTCAGGGATAATGGTCACCAGGATAAATAACAAGGGTAAATCTCCCTTACGGGGACACAGACACCAAATAAAACCCAACAGGATTTTAAATACCTCTCCACTCTATCTAAAATACAAAAAAGTTTTGCCTTTACTTATACGTTAATATTAGAGTCCTGTGGCTTCTCAAACTCATCAGACTCCACAAACAGCGTGCGCACGCTCTCGCAAACCAGCTCTGCCTTCTGTTTTACATTACCAAGGACTGTATTAGAGGCTCCTGTTTGTATTTCCCATATGGCATGCAGAATAGGAACAGATACTGAGAATAACACAGCATGCAGATGATGTGAACTGGCACTGTGTCACATTTAGATACAAACAACAAAAACATAAAATTACAGTCAGCGTGTACAACAAAAGAAGGAGTGCTATGCAATGCCCATATGGAAATGTTGTCAGACTTTTAGAAACACTAAGACCCGTTTCACACTGAGCCGCCTGTCCGTTCACGCTAAAACGTTGCTCGTTTTAGCGGCACTTTAGTGCTGTTTAACCGTTTGCCGACTGCTCGCCGTCATAATACGGCAGCAAGTTGATACCGCTGTGCGAATCACTGTAGCTGTGTGAGCGTGCCCGCGGGTCGGGGAGACTCGATGTCCGCCGGTGACCCACCATCACCTGTTACAGAGGCAGAACGGAGATCTGCCAGTGTAAACATGGCGGATCTCCGTTCTGTGAGGGGACATCTGACAGATCTAATGTTCCCAATGATCGGGATCAGTTAGATCTCTTATGCCCCTGGCAGCCCAGCCCCCACACAGTTAGAACACAGTGAGGGAACACACTTAACCCCTTGATCGCCCCCTACAGTTTAACCCCTTCCCTGCCACTGACATTTGTACAGTAATCAATGGCTATTTTTAGGTCTGATCGCTGTATAACATGTGATTGGTCCCCAAAAAAGTGTCAAAAGTGTCTGATTTGTCCGTCGCAATATTGCAGTCCTGATAAAAATTGCAGATCACCGCCATTACTAGTAAAAAAATAATAATAATAAAAATGGCATAAACCTATCCCCTATTTTGTAGATGCGATAACTTTTGCACAACCCAATCAATATATGCCTATTGTGATTTTTTTTTACCAAAAATATGTAGAAGAATACATATTGGCCTAAACTGAGGAAGAAATTATTTTTTTACATTTTTTTTTTTGGATATTTATTATAGCAAAAGTAAAAAATATTGTTATTTTTTTCAAACTTGTCTTTTTTTTTTGTTTATAGCGCAAAAAGTAAAAACCGCAGAGGGGGTCGAATACCACCAAAAGAAAGCTTTATTTGTGAGGAAAAAAGGACGTACATTTTTTTTGGGGTACAACGTTGCACGACTGCGCAATTGTCAGTTAAAGTGATGCAGTGCCGAATAGCAAAAAGTGCTCTGGTCAGGAAGGGGGCAAATCCTTCTGGGGCTGAAGTGGTTAAGATGTGCTTTTGCGCCGTTTTTTGGCCACTAGCAGGGTGTCTTTAACCCCAAAGAAAGGGTTAAAAACTCCCATTTTGCGGTTCTTTCAAATCCTTTTTAAGGTGCTTTTAAAGCTCTGCCTATTTATTCCAATGGGCAGGGTGTTTTAGGAGACCTAAATACAGCGCTCCCAACCCGCCCCAAAGATGCTGCCTTCAGGACTTTTCGGAATGTCCCCCAAGCGCACTACCCCAGTGTGAAATGACACACTGGAATTAATAGGAGGCGGTTTTCAGGCTCTTTGAGGAGGATATTTACAGCGCTAAAGTGCCTGAAAACCACCCCAGTGTGAAAGGGGTCTAAACCAAAACATCAAAATACACAATTCCAGCATTTTACACATGGGAAACAATGCGTACATCTTGCAGGGTAACAGGGTAAAAAACAGGATAGCTTCCTGGATTTTAGGGTGAGTTGACACAGCTGTTGGAGAGATGCTAGCACTTTGCCCATGACAAACAGTTACAGATGGTGAAAAGCAGTGGCAGCCCATCCATATGGGGTGCAGGGGTGCCGTCCCCCAATCCATGCACCTGGCCCCTAATCTAAATGCACCAAATGCATGGATTCCAATGGGGTTGGTCTTTTTTTTCTTTAGAAGCACATGATTAGAGCCTGAGGCTATTGTCTTCCTGATTCTCCTCCCGGCCAATCAGAAAGCATGCCCTGAGACCCGATTGGCTGAGAGGAGAAGCACTCGTATTGGATGAGAAGAGTTAGATGCAGGGGAAGCCACCATGAAGCTGAGGAGGAGGAGAAGCCGGGTGAAGCTGCTGCCCAGAGGAAACGATGCCCGCAACCTAGATGGGGTCAGTGCGGTGCTGGTGACCGACTGACGAAGGGGGGGTGGGTGATCCATCCGACCGACCGGGGTGTGGCAGGTGGATTGGTTTCCGCCCCCCCAAAAAATATAGCACAGGCCGCTACTGGTGAAAAGGTCCTTCAAAACCTCTGATACTCACCTCTCAAGTAATCCCCCCCCCCAGTTCCTTTCTCTACTATCAAAAAATATACAGAGCTTCCAGGTATGAGGGAGCAGATGACCTCCTTCCATGCGATAATGCTTTGGTCTAACAGCCAGTCTTTAGACCTAAGCAGTGTCACATGACAAAGGCTAGGCTCTGACACTGTGTACTTTGGTGCCCACTGTGATGGAAGAAACAGCAAGGGATCAATAGGGAGGTGAGTATTCATGATTCTGTAGCAGTGGCAGAACTATAGCCATAGCATACCACTTGTACCACTTGGCTGCTATGGGGTCCATAGATGGAAAGGAAGCCCCAGTAGGGAGATTTTTCGCTGTCTCCATTCTAGAAGAGCTTTCATTAGATGTATAGGATAATGTTTTGAGATTAAGCTGCTGCTAGTTACAGATTGCATTCCCCCCATATGTGAGTAGATTCATTGCCTTCTGAGCTTTTGGTCATCCTAACCATCTGGTCATCCTAGCCAGCACGGATTTATTCAAGCCATACATTATACAATTTTCTTTCCTTCAACCATGGGTTGAAGGATAGAAAATTGTTTAATTCCTCCATCATGACAGTCAATATTGATGGGGTAATCCCTCCCGCTGGGCTATTGTATTCTGACAGTGGGAAGTTTCCCAGCCCTCAGAATGCAATTATCACTGCCAACAGCTATACCCCTGGCAGTGCTAGCTCAAAAAAACTGATAGACTGGTTGTACTGAAGTCAATGAATGGATTGACTTCAGTACAACCAGCCTGCCCATAGATGGATGGAAATTCCTCTGGTTCCTGCTAAACAGGCTGAATTTGGATGCATGTATGACCAGCCTTGGACATACTTTATGTTGTGATCAATTATTGTACCAATTGAGAGAGGCTGCTAGGGACCCCATCAACATTTTTGGTATGGGGCCTCATGAATTCTAGTTATGGGGCTTTTAACAGCCATTGTCACTTTGCCCTGAAAGGGCATAATGAATCTCTTTAAGTTTACATGAGTAATGGCTACAGGGAGTTTTAGTGTTAGAAGAAGGGTTCATTTTAAGGCTACAATACCAACATTCAAAAATAAAATGTATTCTCCAGGTCATAGTCTCATATTATCTAATATGATCTAATTAATACTCATACAAAAATGGCATAAAGGAAAAAGAGAAAAAATAAAATAAAAATAAACACCAGCCAGAGGGGAAAATAAATAAACAACCACCAGAGGGAGAAAAAAATAAACACTTACCAAAGGGATAAAAAAATAATAATTAACACCCATCAGAGGGGAAAAAATAACCATAACAAAACACAACTGGAGTGATTTGATAATCAACAAGAAAATCAACTAGAAAAAATAAAAACCTGACGGAGGCTTAACCCCTTTATATATGATAACTGCACCAAGATCCATGGATAGAGGGACTTGAAGGACAACTAGGCACAATATTTATACATATAATTTTATTATAGCAAAAAAACAAAAACGATACTAAAGAAAAAACACAAGTTACAAAAATTTACCAAAATATGAACTAGAACCCAACCCCCAGCAGTTGCACCAAGAGAAACGCCCCAAAAGACAAACCCAAGTGTATCTTCAGTTGTGGATGATATATATATATATATATAGGCACATTCCGGACTGGGATGTCCAATGTAGAGATGATGTGAATGCATAAATCTATGCAACAGATCCACTGGAAGATCATATGTGTAGAACTTGCATGATGCTATTTTATAGCCAACATACTGTATGCTTCACATGCCTGATAAAGGTGTTGACATTGATTGGAACTTATGTTACATCCTTACATTTTTGTTTATGTGGGCTCTTTATATCATCTCTACATTGGACATTACAGTCAGCAATTTGCCTAACTTGTGTTTTTTCTTTGGTATTGTTTTTTTGATGTAATAACTATGTATGAATAGCATGCCTAGCTGTTGTCCTTCGGGTTCCCTTATCCATGGATCTTGGTGTACTTATTACAGTATATACAAAGGGGTTGGGCATCAGTCAGGTTTTTATTTTTTCTAGTCTTAATTTTAAGGCTACAGGATGCGAGTGGCACCTGAGGGTAAGGTATAGCCCTCTGCAGTTGGAACTATCAGCCCTGATCTAATTTATCCCCATATATTACCAGACAGGACCTTTGTCTTCACAAGCATTATCTCATGTCTCACAGCCCACTTCCCATTCCCATTAAAATGCCAACTTCCTAAAAATCAGTATCTGTTTGTCATTTCCCTCCACCAACTATATGGACTTTAGTTATAATAGCCGTATTAACAAAGCACAATTTAAAAAGAACAGAACAGAAAAGAAAATTGGGAACATAATGTACTTAGAAAGAGCAATGTTTGCTATTACAGTCTACAATACATCGGCTCTGCAGTGAAGTGGACATAGAAATTATTTAAAACAATAGCAGTTATGCACTACAGGTTTACATGGATTAAAGTGCTTCCAGATATGATGAAATTAAGGGTTACAGTGGCAAGAAGAAGTTTGCCTGCAATTATATAAGAAAAGAGAGTGTGCTGGCTGGGACTTGTAGTGGCTCAACATCTCAAAAGAGTGAAGAAACAATACTCCACCCAACATTTATTTTTTTGTCTGCCTGAAGCCTACAATCACATACTTAGGCTCCATGCACACTGTATCTCACAAACTACCGTTTTTGGTCGTTTTGACGTTTTTTTTAACAGCCCAAAAACGCCACTTTATTTTATCATATGTGTCCATGCACACATGGTCGTTTATTGTCTTTTATCAGCAGTGGCGTTTTCGGGCTGTTATCTGAACGCCCTGAATTGGCGTTCAAAAGTCGTTCTCCTGACCACAAAAAACGCCAGACGCCGGTAAACGCCGGTATATCGGCGTCTGGCGTTTTTTGCAGTCAATGGAAGTCAAAGAAGTAAAAAAAAAAAGCCAAAAAACGCAGACGACGAAAAACGCCGCTAAACGCTGCTTACAAAACACTGCAAATAGAATGTTTTGTGAGCAGCGTCTCCTACCCGACGCTGAAACAGCCCTATAGCGTCCAGTGTGCATGGAGCCTTATGTTAGAAAGTGTGGTCCTACAAGGTCTCATAACAGGCAAACAATAGCAAACTCTCCTTTTGAAAATTGTTTAAAGGAGTTGTATAGACAGAAGTTTTTTTTTTATCTTAATGCATTAAGATAAAAAAAACTTTTATGTGTGGCAACCTCCCCAGTACCCCCTAATTACTTACTTAAGCCCTTTCCCTCTCCAGCGATGTCCATGAATGTCTTAGCCATCCCAGACACTCCTCCTGATTGGCTGAGACAGCAGCGGCAACATTGGCTCCTGAGGCTGTCAATCAAAATCAGTCAGCCAGTCAGGGCAGAGAGGGGGTGGGGTCACGTCAGAGCTCCATGTCTGAATGGACTCTGACTCGGCTAGAGTGCCCCCATAGATAGCTGCTGGATTTTTGGGGCACTCGATAGGAGGGAGGGGCCGGGAGCAGCAAAGAGGGACTCGAGAAGAGGAGGATCCGGGCTGCTCTGAGCAAAACCAACTGCTCAGAGGAGGTAAGTACAACATGTTTGTTATTTTTTTAAAACAAAAAACGAGACTAGATGTGTAGAAAGAAACTAAAAATTGAGCCCTCACAATCACTCATTACCTCACAGAGAATTTCCGAGAAATTTGAAATTTCTACATTGATTAATCAGCAAACTTTTCTACAGAAAAAGGAAAAGACCCTTAAACCTCACTTTTAACTACATCTGCAGTCTGCTAAAAGTAGATTTAAATGATGAATGAATTGCACTGTGTTTGATTCAGCAGCATGTAATATGAATAACTATTAGATATTACAGTTAATAAAATTCTATCTGTCAGAAACTCTGCTGACTTCCCTCATCCAATCACGTGAAAGCAAAGTTCAGTGCATTATTTATTTTCTTTGCATGTGATTAGGTATTCTTTGCAAGTGAAACTTTAACTCATTTACTAAGATCTGGAACAAATGCTCTTGCAGAGTGCAACTGCAGTTTGCAAAGTGCACAGTCTATTTGCCTTTAGTAAATCAACCCCTTCCCATCTACATTACACTCTAGTGATGGCTGCATGGCATTTCTCAGGACAGATTTACTGATAGTGACAACAGAGCAACATAATTGTGTAATGTATGTTGAAACAGCCACTTGAAGTCTCTGTCCGAAGTCCATGTGATAGGGTGACAACACATGTGGAGTATTCCTCTCGGACACCGTACTGGAATTGACCACTTGATTAAAGGGTGCTGCAATGACTCCTGTCTGGTGATCGTGTACAACATAAAAAAGAAGAGGTTGACTCGTGGTCCCAAAACTTTGCTTTTCTCTATGATCATACAAGAATAAGGAGCTGTGCACTTTAAAATAAGCTTGTCATCGTGCTGGCAATGTACTTCACCTAGGGTGACAACACATGAGCACAACAGGTGTATTTCACAGAAATGCCTGAACCAGGACCTTCATGGCAGGAACACCAGTAGGGAGGAGATCCCAGGTCACTACTAACATGGGTTTGTGGCAAATCCCGGGTCCTAAAATTTTTGAGTTAAAATTTGTAGGTTCACCTCTAAAAATAAGGAACAACCTATAAATCAGTGCACAGCATTTTCTCTGCTAAGCAAAGCTACAAGAACCAATACAGTAATTTAAGGTGGTTTTAAAAGCAGACTTTTTTTTTATCTTAATGCATTCCATGTATTAAGATAAAAAACCTTCTGTGTGCAGAAACCCCCCTAATACTTACCTGACCCCCATCTCGATCCAGCAATGTTGCACAAGAAACTCGACTGTTCGGGACTCCCCCTGATTGGCTGAGACACACAGTGGGGTGCCATTGGCTCCCACTGCTGTCAATCAAAGTCAGTGAGCTAATGTGGAGAAGGGGGTGTGAGGCCGAGCCGCGGCTCCATGTCTGAATGGGCACACAAAGCAATGGCTCAGCTCGGGTGCCCCCATAGCAAGCTACTTGCTTGGGGGCATTCAGCAGGAGGGAGTGACCAGGAGCACCGGCGAGGGACCAAAGAAAAGGAGGATCTGGCATGCTCTGTGCAAAACCATTACAAGGAGCAGGTAAGTATAACATGTTTATTATTTTTAAACCAAAAAAAAAGACTTTAATATCACTTCAAAGCAATGAATGACCCAGCCATCTTTAAAACGATTGGCTCACAGCCAGGGGCGTAACTACAGGGGCTGCAGGGGTTGCAATTGCAACCGGGCCTCATGCTCCAGGGGGCCCGTGTGCCTCCCTTGTACATGGAGGAGATTGGTTACTCTATATGCTGCCCCGCCGCCCCTCCTAACCAGTTTACTTGTCTTCTACTGTTCCCAGGGTCCCTGTGTGCTTCCCTGGTCCCCCCCCCACAGAGCTGCTGTCTTCCCCCCTCCTCTCTCCTGCCAGCTGCTGTAGAAGATGTGTCATGATGGAGAGATGGGAATGGCTCAGTAAATTTGTCATTTACTGGCTCCTTCCTTTTCTGAATGGACAGAGTCCCTGATTGGTACCAATTGGTCCACTCATAACTGAAGCATAGTAAACTGTTTTTACTATACTTCTGTTTCTGTATGAATGGGAGGTTTGGTAAACAACTATTCATTTATTTGGGGGGACCATAATAAAGGGACCCACAACAGGAGTAAAGGGCCCCAGGATCAGTGGGAAGAGGGAAGAATTTCATGAAAGATTTTCAAAATGGTTTGCAAACCAAACCCTGGCAGATTTGCTTATCCCTAATCAATAGGTATAATTTTAAGAAAAGCTGAAGAACTGAAAATATCAAAAAAGACTTTTGAAATGACTTTAACCTGTTAAAGCTTCTAAGAGATTTTAGTGATTGGGCTTGCACACACCTTAAGACAAATTTAGCCAGATCACTGCGAATCTAAAGGTTTATAGAGACATGAAGAAATGATGTCACCTAATCCTGACATTTAGAGGTAGATTTACTCAAACTGGTGCACTCAGAATCTGGTGCAGCAGTTCATGGTAGCCAATCAGCTTCTAACTTCAGCTTGTTCAATTACCATTGGTGTGGAAACTGATTACTTTCTATGCCGAGTTGCACCAGATTTTGGACTCTCCTGTTTAGTAAATAACCCTCACACTGTCAGACTGGAGAACATTCACATGTCTCTCTCTTCCTGAATGCAGCCAGGAGATGCCTTTTTAATGGATTTTCTGGATTGATCACCATTGTTCTCCCCAGCAACAAGCTGGCGCATGCAGTGATCAAACCTCACCTCTCTTAGCAGTGGCGGCTGGTGCCTAATCTTTTGGAGGGAGGCAAACAAACCTCCTGTGCCCCCGCAACCCCCCCAATCCTGCACTACGTCCCCACTGCTTCTTCTCCTCGGCGGCTTCCCAGACGCTTCTCCTCGGAGGCCTCTGGGGTGGCTTTCCCAACGCTTCTCCTACCAGGCCAATTCGGTTGCTTCTTCTCCCGGCCAAACGGGTCTTAAGACCTGCTTCCTGATTGGGCGGGAGGAGAAGCAGGAAGACATTAGCAAATATTAATTCACTAATGTCAATAATGTGGGTGGACTTGGGGCTCAGTGCTCTGCGCCCGATCCCACCCATTTTGAAGTCAATTAGAGCCTTAGGCTGCAATCACATGCTTCTAAAAAAAAAAAAAATAGAAATCCATGCATCTGTCGCCCTGCATGGAGATTAGGGGCCGGGTGCATGGAAATTAGGAGGGCGGTGCCCATGTGCCCCATATGAGTGCCCGCCACTGCTCCATAGGCACAAAATATGCCCCCAATGTCAACACTGTATGTTCCTCAGACCATTGCTTGTTAGAGCACTCTCTCGAAAGTCAGTTAGGTGAAAAATTTTTAGCCTCTTTAGACTGCATTCACACATGAGCTTCATGACATGCTGTGTTTTGTGTTGCGCTTTTTAGTTCATTTTTTGTGGCAACAGCTCATTGACTTGAATGGGCTGTCTGTCACACAAGTGCACATTTGGAAAATTCACAACTGCTACCTGCATTTGGGGTGCCACTGAGAAATAATGGGAACACAAATGTGACGTGCATATTAGTGCATTTTTCACGCAGGCAGAATTGCGTGTTTCTGCTCACATTTTCAAGTCACTCAGGTGTGAATGCAGCTTTAATGTGCAGCTGTACATGTGCACATTCTGGACAAAGTAATTTGCTTGGCATACCACTCAGTCACTTAACTTTTCTTATACCCCCTAGAACTCTATGGCCGGTATTAGACATACTTTATGTTGTGATCAATTATGCTATTGTACTAATTGAGAGGGGCAGCTAGGGACACCATCAAAATTTTTGGTATGTGGCCTCATGAATTGTAGTTATGGGGCTTTTAACAGCCATTGCCGCTTTGCCCTGAATGGGCATAATGAATCTCTTTAAGTTTACATGAGTAATGGTTAGTATTGGGGTTACAGGGAGGTTTTGTGTTAAGGGTTAATTTTAAAGCTACATTACCAACAATCAAAAAAAATGTATCCTTCAGGTCATAGGCTCATATTATCTAATTAATACATATACAAAAAAAAAGGCATAAAGTGAAAAGAGGAGTTTAGGAGCAGTGGAGAAGCGAGTTATCAAGGGAACCTGTTGCCTTGCCATGAATGATTGAAGTGCATATTTTCCTACAATAAAAAGACTTAAAGCAAATCTTAACCCAAGAACAATGTATAGTATATCTGCTAACCAGTCCTTAGGTGTGGTGCCTGCATTTGTTTTCTTTTTTTCACTTTACTTTATTTGAACCTCAAAATCCTGCCATTATCTCACTTCCTGTCCTAGGGGGACAACCATTCTAATAAGCGTTGTTTCCTTAGGACAGGAAGTGTGTTAGGACTAGAAACCAATCAACTTCCAGGTTGTTCAGCAAATCTTAATTGATCAAGCTAAAGTTGGAAGCTGATTGGCTACCATGCACAGCTGCACCAGATTTTGCACTCTCCAGTTTTAGTAAATCAACCTCATAGTCTTAGATTGTAAGCTCCAATGAGCATGGCCCTCTGATTCCTCCTGTATTGAACTGTATTGTAACTGTACTGTCTGCCCTAACGTTGTAAAGCGCTGCACAAACTGTTGGCACTTTATAAATCCTGTATTATAATAATAATAATAATAGGGAACAAGCAAACTGATAACTGTCAAGAAGCAGATAGTACAGAAAGTTATCAGATTTCTAGTTGGATAAACAGCTTTTTCTGTTGCACTTGTTGAACACATATAATAACACGTTTCCAATGGGAAACCAAAAGGGAGCAAATAAGAGAAATGTATTGTTTGGGTTTACATAAACTTTAATACTTATCTGTCCTATCACCTACGCAGCAGATCATTGCCCTGGTGCAGAGCAATTACGGTGGTTAAGGATTCTCTAGTATCACACACATTCTGGTGTGGCTTGCTCCTCAACTACACCTCTTGGTGCCAACTGCTGGCCCCTAAATCCACAGCATGCAGAGGGTGACCTGCCATCCAACACACTTCTGGGTGTGGAAGAATCTTTAAGGCTCCATGCACACTAGCATAAAAAACGTTGCTTCTACAGGAGTTTTGTGTTCTGCCTGTAGAAGCTACTCAATGTTATCCTATGTGTCCATCCACTTTAGGACCATTACAGGCATCTTTTGAGCTCAACGTTTAGGCCCCTTTCACACTGGCCTTTTTTCAGGCGCTATAAATAGCACCCTTATAGTGCCTGAAAAATACCCCCCCCCCATCCATCCCAGCATGAAAGCCTGAGTGCTTTCACACTGGGGCGGTACGCTTGCAGGACGTTACAAAAAGTCCTGCAAGCAGCATCTTTGGGGTGGTGCGATGAAATCAATGGCAAGCGCTTCCAAAGTGGCTGTACACCGCCTCGGAAGCGCAGCGCGCCGGCACCTTTAACCCTTTGTAACCCCTTGCAGGGGGTTAAAAGTGAGGCGCTCCTGCCTGCATAACGGCGCCATAGCACAGCTGAAACTAGCGGCAATTTACCGCTACAGCCCACCCCAGTGTGAAAGTAGCCTTAGAGGCAGGAAAAAAAAGCCTTCTGGTTTGTGTTTCTGATTGGAGCTTACTGGCAGAAAAAAAAAATGTGTAACTCTCCTAAACTCATCTAAACTTTGCACAAAAAATGCTCTATATGGCTCCATGCACACTGGCTTAAACCATTGCTTCTACAGAAGTTTTGCGTTCTACCTGTAGAAGCTACTCAATGTCATCCTATGTGTCCATGCACATTAGGATGTTTAGAGACATATTTTGAGCTCAACGTTTAGAGGCAGGAAAAAAAAACCTTCTGGTTCGCGTTTTGATTGGAGCTTACTGGCAGATAAAAAGCAAAACTCTCCTAAACTCGTCTAAACTTTGTACAAAAAAATGCTCTTTATGAACGTTTTTTACTGCCAAGAAAACAGACATCTTTTTAAGTCCAGTGTGCATGGAGCCTAACTGTGCAAGATGGGTAGAGGGACAGGTGCTTTTTTTTCAGGCCCTTTTTTATTATTTTAACATAGCGACAGAATCAATTTAAGTCACACAGTTGGAACAAAAGGCACATTTTTGCTACATTTGCAGTTTCAAACACTCTTGAACAACTCACACCCCTGTCACAATCACCAGCAAAGACCAGACTGGTCTGAAATCTTCCGGGACAGCTGTATATTCTGCTGGCCAACTCTGCAGTCGCACAAACCACTCTTGCAAGCGACTCCAGTTTTTCCAGCCCCTGTGCTATATAAACAGTGCTATGCGAGGTCTAAGCAATATTTGCCAGCATCAACAGCTCATCCTTCCACTCTCTCCAACCCCCCCCAACCCCCAGACAAAAGAGCAGCAAAAAACCTGCTCCAGCCTCGCACATGTACTGCATTAAATCACTGGCAAGTACCCTGCAAAGCTTGTTCATGGATCTAGTAGAGGGGGAAAAAAAGAAGATCCCACTGTGTTAGAGTGAATCCATCAATCAGCCATTCTGTAAACACCCCCTGCTGCATGTTGTCTGCCTCCTGTGCTGCTCTCATCTCTTCTTTCTCTGCCAGTCAATGGTGATCACAAGCAGAAATCTGGATAGCCCCTGTCCTTGCACAATGCAATGACTGCAAGAAATAGATGGTGCCTGGCTTGCTAGGCATTCTGTCAGTGAGCTGAACACAGAGAAGGTAGAGCTGCTAGCAGAGCATGCATAGCCTAGGCTGGAGAGAGAGAGAGGGAGAGGGAGAGAGAAAGAGAGAGAGAGAGAGGGGCAGGGACTAGGGGAGTGACCACTGCACATCCATCAGAAGCAGCCTGATGCTTCCACCAGTCCAACCCCCACCTACAAGGAAAACAACATTGCGACCCTGGTGAGGGGGTTTCATGCCAGAAACACAATTTAAAAAAAAACTTCAAGCTTTTTTTTTTAATTTTTTTCCTCTTCTCTTTAAATCTTGCATGCATAGTGGCTGCAAAAAAAAAAAAAAAGATAAAATGAACATTGCAGTGTGAGTGTCCTCTGTAGGATTGCAGCATGTGCAGAAGTAGCTGTTTCTAAATCATGAAGTGTGCTTCTTTCACTTCCAGCGATTCCCCCATTCATCAGTCCTCACAGCAGCAGATCGATGGTCCTGTAACCTATCGCTTTCCAGTGTCCTACATGCAGGTAAGTGCTGATTTGCAATCTCTCCTTTTTGCTACAGTGAAATGCTTTGCCTGCTCGAGTGCTTGCATGGACCTTGGGGATGAGTGTGGGGGGGGGGGGGGGCACCCAGATCATTCATTGACACTGTAAATATTGAGTTTGTAAATATTTACAGGAAATGTACAATGTATAGTAGGCAGGCAGCGGTGGACATCAGCTTGGCTCATGTCTGTGTCTTGCTTGGCTTCAGCTTTGCAGCATGAGTTAGCAATAGTCCAGCTCAGTCCTGGTAGGGGGGCTTGTTAGGTTGCAATGGTTGTCTTATTGTATGGATTATTTAGGAAACTATATAAAAAAAAAAAAAGAGTAGGGTGTGGCGAGACTTTTACATAAGTTCAGTAGAATGGATCACTGCTAAAGAAAGTTTATTGGTGGGATCTATAAGCATCTTGGGATCTATAGTTGGGAAATATGCCCATCAGCATTTTAAAAGGAGGAGGGGGGAGTCTTAGCCTGGTGGGACATATTGTAGAGGTTGGGAGGGATACCTAATTTAATAAAGTCTTGTTATTAGTGACATGCGTGCTGTTTTCAGTAGGAAGCACAGAACCTCTGTGATCTATTTTTTTTTCTGTATTTTGTAACTAGTCCATTTTGTGATCTTAGCTGCCTTGTGTTGATGCTGCTTTCCCCCACCTTAATTATATGCATGTAGGTTAAATGAATACCTGACGAAAGGGCCCACGTTTCAAGACAGTGACATCTGATAGCCAAGAGGAAAAGTGGCTTTAATGAAAATCAACCTTTGGAATTCCTGCTTGTGAAATATCCCATTCCACAGCTTGTGTTAGCAGCAAAGACATGATCAGCAGCACCAGTGTATATGGTATGTCAGTTTTGGAATTTACTTCAAGGGAGGGTTGGAGATGTTATACAGGGTGGTCCGATTCTGAGGGGGGAGGAGGAAAATTTTACGACTACCCGTATAAAGGGTTGATATCTAGGGTTCTACGAATATCTAGGGTGGTTATTTGAAAGAAATCGTCACTA
>BLSH010209529.1:406607-434078 GCA_018402905.1 Glandirana rugosa | reverse complement strand
GCGTGTGTGTGTGTGTGTGTGTGTATTTGTTTCCCTCCAAAATATTTGAAATAATGGCCAACCTGACCGTTTTGCAAAGTATAGAAAACTACAGGGATTTCAAATGTCATTATTTGTACCAGGTTTGTACTTTTGGCCTAGAAAAATGTACCCTTTAACATGCAAACTATAATCAGCCAGTGTTTGCAGACTGCAAATACACCATTTGCATCACTTGTAAAATAACTACACAGGGACTTCTTAGTGACTAAAGCATCTGTTTTGCAATGGTGTTCTATGGATTAGGATATCAAATCTAGCACTTACTGTGTTTTAATATCTCATTTGCCGCCCGTAGCTTGCTCTGTGATCTCTGTCAAAGGAAGTTTAATATAATTTGATGTATGATGTCATAAGGAATTCACCGCACATTAACATGTCACAATATTTTAAAGGCTTGACTTTGTTGAAATACTTGAGAAATGTAAGTGCAATATAGAGTGGATGAGGAAGATCTTACAAAAAGTAGTGTATGGCTATTGGCACAGTCCTGAAAGCTGTGATAGTGTTTGCAACTGCAAAGAATATAGTTTTGTGATTTTGTCACTCTTTTTTTTTAATCTTGCTTGCTTTTTGTTTTACTGTGATCTTTCCTTGTTCAGTTAAACCACCCTTTGCAATTCTCATTTGTTCCCCTCTAGTTGGAAGCTGGGAATTTTTCTCCTTGCCCATTTTGGATTTGCTGTGACTGTTGAACTAATTTTGACCACAGACCTTGCGAGAGACCTGCATGTGTTTGTATTTTAAATTTAGTGGAAGGAAAAATCTGGACTGTCAGATTCAATTAGCGACAAGTATTCATGCCGTGCTGGAGAAAATGATTGATCTTGCCGCATTCCTAATCAACAATTAATCAGCTAATCAACATAGCTGTAGAAAAGTAAAGTCTTGATTCTTTGAGCCGCCCATGGCGTAACATGATGATTATCGTTTGCATTCAGGCTACAATACGTTAAAACAAAGAAAAAAAAAGTAGAATGTACGATTTCCCTGGAAGTGCAGGGGTTAAGGGAGAAAACTTTGCAGGACCTTCCCAAAGGGACAAGCTTTAATTTAGAGTGTTGTTCTTAACACGTTGCTGCCATTGGTGTAGCCAACAAATTCCAGGGCAACATGCATGGTAATCTGCATTTTTTTAAAGGCATTATTGGTGATCATGGATTATATCATGATATATTGATTTATTTATTTTCTTGTAAGGGGGAGATAATCAGCCCTTTTGCACAGACACTCTAGAGAGGGATTAAAGTCCAGTATGCTTCTGATTATCTGCACTTGAATAATTGATAGACCAGTACATTCTTTTTCCTGACTCACTCATTGTAAAACTCCAGAAAATGGATCTGCACAATGAGAATTCACTACATGGGATAATGAAGCGATATGCAGAGAAAAAAAAAGCAAAAAAAAAAAAAAAAAAATGTTTTCCCTGAGCAGTACAGGAGTACAAAATCTTTTACTGCGATTCCCTGCAGCAGAAATATCATTGGGTTTGTCTGAACAATTACGGAAGATGTTGTTTTATACTTCCGTTTATTAAACACGGATAAAAGCTAGAACAGGAGATGTCAAAACATCAACTCAATTACATAGCCCTGTGTATGGGCTAACATGTACAGCGGTTGGTGTTTCCTCTCCGATCGTTAAGAAAGAATTACTTATTATAGGCCGTGGAAAGTAAGGGATTCTGGGACAGTCTGCGCTAGCCTGTCCTGACCCCAGCGGAAAGTCTTGGTGCTTGCAATTCACCATAGATATGCTATAAATGACGCAAGCGATATGCATTTCATTTTTGTTTTTTGTTTTTAAGATATCTAAACGTTCGCCACATTTATTTAATGCAATGTGTTCAGTGCAAGTGCCTAGTGTCAATTTTTAAAGCTCCTTGAAGTTTGACGCCAGTGTAACTAGCGTGTGCTTTGAAAACTAGAGCCTATGTAAAATAATCTGATTAGCTTGGAAAAATAAAGATACTCCATGAAGTACATCTTATGTACGGGACTTTCAATAATAAGTTGTCTAGGGATGGTTTAAAGGTTAGAGTATGTCGGTGTCTACAGTTTTTTTTTCCGCAGGTTGCTGCAGTGGAAGTGTATCCCTCATTGGCAAATAAGTGAGAGCGGTTAAAAAAAAAAAAAATGTGCACTCGTTTGAATGACCAAAGAAAATAAGTGGTGAGCGCATATGTCCGCCAGCTAATTTCTTTAATCTGTTTCACAGAATGGGTCAGCAAAGTGCACTATAAACAATGCTTTAAAGCGCTTGTAGGTATGTATGTTGTGATATTAAGCTCCATATTGGTCTTAGCTATAGCGTCATGTTTTACCTTATTTAAAAATATATATTAAATATATATATATATATATATTGTCAGATTGCTTCTATGGAAACAATTCTGTAGAACTCCAGTCATTTTTAAAGCCTTTTATTCTGTCTGCTGTAAAACCTTTCCCGATGGTTCTTAAACTTCTATACTTATGCCTGATTATTTTATATGGTGTTAAAGGGCATTCACATCTTGTCTCTATTTTTTTTTTTTCTCTCTTTCTTTATATATGAGATGCTTGTCCTAATAAAGCATGAGTCTAATTTCCTGCAATTAGGAAATGCTAATACGAAAATGTGTTATAATTACTTCAGCATGAACATGTTGGCTGCTGCTGCAGAGCCCCTGTATTCAGATCCTCAGTGGCTGTGTATATTAACTTAGTTCACAGCTAGACACAAACTGCTGCTAATTCTTTGTTTTTGTTTTGCCTGAACAAAAGAGGATTTTTTGACACTGCTCTTTATGAAAGAATCATTCTAAAGCATGGGATTTGTCACATAATGGACCTTGGATGGGCGAAATCTTTCATGGCAGCATGCTTACTGCAATCCAGTGTTTTTAACATATTCACTGCCATTGCTGAGTGTGTCATTATCTCTTCAAGGTTTAAGCGTTTTCACATAGCTGCAGGTTTTTGAATTGTGGTAGAAACTCAGACGAAAAAAGCACAAACGCCGGGAGAACGGATAAACTCTAAGCAGACAGAGACCTTGGTGGGATTATACCTTGAACCCCAGTTCTGCAGGGCAGTATTGCTCACCTCCCCCCTTACTACCTTTATGAAATTGGATATGCAAGCTAGTGGCCATAAAAGAAATTCTACAATTGATAGTCATATGTTTGTTAAATGAAGTTGCACTTTAGCTGTAGCTGCTGAACAATTGAGTGGCAAATCTTTCGGTAACGAAGAGTGCCTTTGTTCTAAAAGACCACAAATGTCAGATTTGTTTTTCCGCCATCACAAGTGTTGAATAAATTATCTCAATAATGAACTAAAAAGGATATCTGATGATATACGATGAAGCATTTAACCACCTGGTTCAATTTTTTACCAGTGGTTATAGATCTCAGCAATTTCTGCAGAAACCTCTAAGAGCGACTATTTATAAGCATCTCTACCAGTAGTTCTTCCACTGCAAACAGATTTTTCTTCTTTAGAGATATGAATCATAGTGATTTTTACAACAGGGATTTACCAGCACGCTGGAATACTTTTGTAAGTAATACAGTTCCTGCACTACATTTGGCTTACCTGTATCTTAACCTCCAACCTACTTGAGTATACTATTAACTTTTACCCAACCTGATAATCCCATTCACCCCATCCTACCTGGTTATTACATTTACTCCCACCCTACTTTGTTATCACAACACCCCACCTTACCTGGTTATTGAGTGACATACCCCATTATCACATTCTCTGCTCTACCTGTTTATGATATTTCCTTCCACCACTACCTCGTTATTGCATAACATTATCCATTAACTTTTACCCAACCTGGTAATCCCATTCACCCCCATCCTACCTGCTTATTACATTTACTCCCATCCAACCTTGTAATTGCAACACCCCACCTTACCTGGCTATTGCATGACATACCCTTTTATCACATTCACCGCTCTACCTGGTTATCATATTTCCTTCCACCACCACCTTGTTATTGCATAACATTATCCATTAACTTTTGCTCAACCTGGTAATCCCATTTACCCCCATCCTACCTGGTTTTTATATTTACTCCCATCCTACTTTGTTATTGCAACACCCCACCTTACCTGGCTATTGCATGACATACCACATTATCACATTTACCGCTTTACCTGGTTATCATATTTCCTTCCACCACTGCCTCGTTATTGCATGACATTCCAATCCACTTGCATATTGCATGGCATTCCACCCTACCTGTTTATGGTATGGCACTCCACCCTACCAGCTCATGACATGGCACTCCAACTTACATGGTAATCTGAACATCATGCTGTCTAGTTATTGTCATCATAAAACCTACACCATTATTTGCAAACGTTTAGCAATATGTACTCAGCAAGCTTTAGCAGTCGTTGCATGTGCCAATCAATTTGATCTTCTAATCTGGTACCAGAGGGGTTAAAATGTTGCTTAAATATAGTAAAGCCCCTTTAGCCCCCAATTCTGTATGGCACTTATGATGGAATCAGGTTGGTAAATATTTCATAAGGGAAATAGTTTTGCATGATACCTGTTTGCAGGGAGAAGGTTAAATTATGTCACATGAAAAAAAGACCTGGAATGACTTCACTTAACCTCGTCCGTACAAGTTAGAGATGCTTTCCCTAATAAATGATTTACAGGCAGCCTGGCACGTATGATGCTATATTTTTCACAAAATCAGCCAGGTTTCAATTATTTCTGTGCACATGTTGTCGGGGAACAATCTTGCCATGTTATTATTAATGCTTCAGCATCATATAGCTCAGTACAAAGCTTACCCATAACTGATGACATGCACCCTCAATCAGATGTGCAAATTTATTAAAACAACAAGAGTGCATAAATTGTATTACTACAGAGTAGCCAATCAAAATACCCTTACCAGTGATCAGAGTACATACATCTGCACATTATTTAAAATAAATTGTACTTATTCTTGTATTCTCTCGCTTATGATTTACTATGCCCGTTTATAGCATATTATGACCTGTATTCATTATATTATTATTTATCATTTATTCATCCATGCAAATTCTTGGTTAAATATCTTTTCTGATGTTTTCATGGTATTTGCGTGCAATGCTTGGCACTTTCTGTGCCCTGACATTCATCAGGTGCTGCTTCTATTCATATAATAGCAAAGTGGTCATAAATAGCAGTCCTCACCCATGCTGTCAGATCGGTAAACAAAGCTTACACCAAAAATAATTATTGCATTTGACCGTAGCATCTCGTTGTTTTTATATAGGTGTATTTTCTCTCTTGATCTGCCTGTGGAGGGTTATTTTATTTGTTTGGCTTTGCAGTTTGTTTGTTTCTTTTTTTTTTATTTCTAATGAGTCCATCATTCATCCCCTCTAGGATAAAATACCAGCCATTAAAATACGTTTTGGGTGCAAAGAACTCATAGGAAATAAAATATATAGTATCATCCATTTTTGGATTGTTTTCTACTTTGGTAACAATCCATTAAAACATATTTATTTATTATAGTTATTTTCTACAATTTAGCGACTTACATTCAGATCAATCTCTGACATTAGGGGTTTACAGTCTAAGGTCCCTAGCTCACATGCACACATACACCAATTTGGAAAGATACCAATTAGCCTACTAGCATGTTCTTGACATATGGGAGGAAACCAGCGTACCCGGAAAAAAAACGACACACACAAGTAGAGCATGCAGACATCATGCAGATAGTGTTCAGAGTGGTATTCGAACAGTGGAACCTATATATCTTAACCCCAAAACATAAGTGTTCTATATAGGAGCTTACCAGTTCTTTGATTTCACCTTCATTTTTTCCACTTATTTTTACCTGCTGATCCTGTCACTAACATATTCTCTGCCTTAAGGTCACAATGCTCATTCACTCTACTCTTTCTATGGAAGGGCAGCATTGTCACCCTAGGCCGCTCTCCTGGTTTGGACTACAAACACCTCCTACTCTACTTATCTCTATCACATGGGAAGGAGATGTTCTGTAGATTTTAGAAGATAGATGAGAGGGCTGATAACACTGAGATTTCAGTTGAGTACACAGAAAGTTACAAGGATCTTGAATTTCTGATAGGATCAACAGGTATCTTTCTGTACTTGCAGAAAATGTACTTAGCCTTAAAAAAAATACACCCTTCATATCTAAGGACTGCTAGGCTGCAATATATAAATTGTTTAATTTTGGGTTTAGCTATGCCTCAAATTTGTCACCTAGAAAATAATTCTTGCAGTGGTCTCCTAAACCAAATAAATTGTTTGTTTTGGTCTAGCCAATCGGATTAATCTTACTGTGTAAATGGTACATTCTCACTCATTGGCACCATATTGAATAATGGAATAGAATATACCCAAATATGAGGTGCTAAAACTGCTTATTTTTCACTATTGGTTGATGGATAATGGCAGCCAGAGTTTTAAATGCAAAATTATATAAAATGTGTACATTTAATCTGTGATCCTGATTCTAGTATAAAATGTTCTCTTTAATGCTCTTATTATTTTTGCAAGTGATATATAGTATTTGCTAACTAACTTAAAAAAAAAAAAAGCCTAAAGCCAGTTTTTATCAGCTCTGTCATATAAGGTCCCATGTGAGTGGCAGGAGTTTATTGCTCTGACTTGCAGTGACTTGCTATTTACAAATGGTAATGTTTTTCTAATTGTGTACATATGTTTTGTGGTGAAGGTTGATGAATATGTTAATTTCCTCAGGCAGTTTAAACTATTTGAAACACTTTTGTCTGTGGCTGCAAAATTGAGTCTCAAGTGGCATTGTAACTTCCAATGTTTGTGTTATTTTTTTTTTTTTAAGTTGTAAAGTTTATTCTTTAAAAAAGAACACACAAGCCAATAAAACAAGTGCTAACTAAGCTGATTTTACTACTGTTCATGGCTATTGCAGCTAAAAGAATCACAGCGATGACACTAGTAGTAAGTCATATTCAACTGGAATGTTCTGTAATGTTAAAGAGATTTTGGGGTTGGTTTACTAACGGCAAATAGACCGTGCACTCTGCAAGTGCAGTTACTCCAGAGCATAGTAAATGAGGTAAAGCGTCACTTTGCAAAGAATACCCAATCACAGGCAAGAAAAAATAAACAAACATTTTTGCTTGCACGTGATTTGATGAAGGAATTTAGCAGAGCTTCTGCTCATTTACTAAGTTCTGGAGCAACTGCACTTTGAAAAGTGCACAGTCTATTTGCCTTCAATGCTAATGAGTTTAGGGAAGATACCTTAGCATTTGTATTCAAACAGGTAACACAAACATCTTAATCCAATCACCATGGTATGTGTGGATTTTGATTGTCCAGGAACAGGATTGGGGGCATGAAAGTTGTGGAACCCCTTGTTCTAGTTACATAATCACATCCTTGCTAATGGTAAAATGGCATAATATGTGGAAGACAGATTGGGGGGAATTACTAAAACTGGAGCATACAAAATTTGGTGCAGCTCTGCATAGATTAGCTTCCTGGTTTTATTGTTAAATCTTAAGTAAACACGATGAAGCAAGAAGCTGATTCTAAATGCTCTTGTTTTAGTAAATCTTCCACATGGTGTCTAAGGCCCTCATCCCTGTTCAGGGATGGTTGTTCACGTTTCTCAACCTTTTTAACACAGAGAAAACCTTAAAGTAACTTCCCAGTCTCAGGGAACCCCTGCTAAAAATGTTATAGCTGCAACTCATGATACATTAGTGTTATATTCAGTGGGAAGAATGCTCCTTACACTTGCAGTCATTGGGAAGAATTATCCCATTACTGATAGCTAAAAATATTAATGGTGAAATCGTAACTTACCCGAGAGGCAGAAATTGCTTGTTGCCCATGGAACCCCTAGCAACCTCTGGAGGAAACTTGGGGTTCCATGGAACCCTGTTCGAGAAACCCTGACGTAGATGATTATCTACAAGAACCTGGTTGGAATAGTAGGTTTCATGAGACTGACAATTTAACATGTTTTCAGGCACTACTGAGCTGAAAAAAATAATGTGCAGGTAGCTTACAGGAGTAAGAGAGAAATACCTTAGTAGTATCAGGACACTCTTTCTCAGTCCAGTAATTATGTAGCTGATACAGGAAGCATCAAAATGGTAGAAGTGCAAGTTTAGTCATAAAGAGCAATAGAGATTCAAGAATTTTGGTGGGTAAAGTGGTTCACAAGAAATATTTTAACAATGTATTAAGCTTTTTGGCTACAATTCTATTATATATTTTACAGCACAGACAAGGGTTGAGTGCAGCCTAAGCCTAAGTCTGAAATTGGCAGGCTTGTCTGGGCCGGTTGTTAGGACAGCTCCTACCATTGGTTCTCATAGAACAGAAAAGGTATCTTGGCTAGATCTTCCATTTTTATAAAGCTATTTTCATGCAATTTTTGGATCTCCAATAGAAGGTTATGAAGTAAAACATATAGCAGCACTCTACCTGAGTAAATAAAGAACTCTCTACTTGAAAACATGTATTATTGCTCATCCTGTTGTGCTAGTGGGATGAATGAATCAGAAATGCTTGGACATAAACAAGTGTGTCATACAAGCATGATTGAATGGCTTGCTCAAAGAAGCTTTATACATCTGCTAAATTCCCATTTTTTTTTTTTTTTCGTTTTAGCTGAATAGGAATTGGTGTATAATGCCTTGTGATATTACTTGTGTGATACTGCAGCAATTATTCATGCTGCAGGTATTTTACTTTAAATTTGCACAATAGATCATTTAAAAAAAATTTAAGAATAGTTATTTCACAAGCTGACACAATGAACGTTGATTAATAAGGCAAAATAAAATAGGAACTTTCTGTCGATGCAAATGAGATCTGCACAGGCTTATTGATTAATTTAAGCGTATCTAAATCTAAGATCAAGAATTTAATATATTGAAGTGCTGGTCCTTAGATGTGATGGCTGTATTAGTTTTTCTTTTTCACAGTTCTTTTATCCATTATGTTCACCTTAGGATTCCACCATTAACACAATTTGTGTCCCACGGTGACAACTCACTGCACTGTATCTGTAGTGCTATCACCATAGGGACCACTGGTAACAGCTGGATCTTTCCTTATGTTACAGAGGCTGCCAGTCACGCAAGTGTCAGTCCATACACTCTGGCTCCAATGAATCAGTTTAGGGGATGTAGTTTATTGTTGTTTGTAGTTTATTGTTGAGGCTGGGTTCACACTCCTATGCCCATCGGATGTGGGTTTCCCAGCATCCAATTCACATGACAGGCAAGTGTGACTGGCTCTCAATGGAGCCGGTTCACACATGTCCGGGGTGGCCACAGTCTGGATTGAAAAAGGGTCCGGTGCGTGTTTGGGTCTGGTTCAGGTGCGAATTCAGGCAAAAATTTGGACCTGAATCACACTTGAACCGAGTGAACAGACATGCACCGGACCCCAGGCACTAACCTGCAGCCGAATATGTGTGAACACAGCCTTAAAGAATTTTAACAGAAGAGGGTTATGGCATGGGATACTCCAAAATGCTTGGCACTTAGTGGGTCCTACTCAACAGTTTAAGGCCCCACAGCTGAAGACTGTGCGGTTAGTCTTTTAGGCATTTGGTTACCTTGCGCTAATGCACAAATTCTGGTACTCAGTGCAGTTTCTAAAATGCTACAAAGTCACAGGAATCAGTTTAGGGTCTTACAAGTCCCCAGGACAATTGTCACCTTTCAGCTTTCTCTGAATATGGTCCAGTAAGTGAGAGGGCACCTCTCTAGACTAGATTCCCTGTGGTGAGGTTCTGCAATTGGCTCCAAGCAGAGTCCATCCAGGCTCTAAGCCCTGACACCCTAAGGCCTCTAGAACAGCTGTACAGTCCATGGGCTGCCTGAGAGCAGCAGCCCCTCTGGCTCCAGGACCCTCCAGATAAGAAGAAACCCTGTTCACCAGTGTATCAGACTATGTATCATCATTCCAGCCCCCTTCTGGAACCTGATAAATATTCAGGTTGGCCATTACCAATCTCCCACTCTTGAAGATTCTTCCTGAGGCAGGGGGAAGGAATCAAACTCCCAGCCTGTGAAACTGAACAGAGGAGGCTAAACAATTATTGCTCCCTTAATTTCAGGAGATGCCATCAATTAAATTTTGCCAGCATCCTACGCTAGGAGGATGCTACATATCTATGAACAAGCAACATTATGACCCTAGGAAAGGAAGTCTGTTAGGACTTTAAAATACCTCCCTTTCTCCTCCTCTTTATAACATTATATAACATTATAGAGGGTGGTGCTCTGCCCTTCACCAAAGGTGAACTGGGCAGTGCTAATATAAACTACTTGAGAAAACACTGCAGAATGTACAGTTTTTTTTTATATTATCACTTATCAAACTGATATAATAAAATATTTTTAATAGTATATTTATAAGTCCAAAAGGGAGAAAATAAGAGCAATTCATTGTCAAGATTTTCATACATTCGAAAGTATAAAGGATCACTGTGCAACAATAGTGTTTCCGCTACACATTATTCTGCATATTAATTTACACTAATTTCATCTTTTGTTATTGATTGAATGCTAAGCATGTTCTTCCATCATAGTTCTTGCATTGCTATATGGTGGGAGCAGTAATTAGGCAAGTCTTTAAGGGTAACTCCACGTTTGTGGGAAAAAATAATTATCAAACAAAAAATAATAATACAGCATATACAATTGTGACACAAGTCATATTGTAATTGAATGTTATTAAAAATTACCTTTTCTTTTCAATCTGCAGCCACTGTAATTTTCTGTATTCAATATGGTTACCTGGAGGTGTTCTATACACAGGTGATGTACAAAATGCCCGCAGAAATATCCTTTCCTACTTGTATGATTGGCTTAATAATTTTCCCAGAAGTCTGCACTCAGATACAAATCAGATTTTTAGCATCCCCTGCATCAAAAATGTCATTTTTGGAGTGATACTCTCAAATGGAAATCACATCTAAAGGCATGCATATCCTGCAGTTTGCCTCATTAGAACCCTGCAGATTCAGCAGCTGATTGATAATTATAAAATCACTCCCATACAGATTCACTGTGCACATGGGAACAAACAAACAGCTATTTCTTCAGAATAACAAAAGGTAGGAATCTGCAACAAAGTTTGTTAAAATCCCTGCAATGTACAGAGATCACCCAGAGGGGAATGTTTTTCTCTCAACAAAAGTGGAGTTACTCTTTAAGATTACTATTTTTTTCCCTCACTGAGATTATCACATCTAGGACCACCTGATAGCTCCTCCCTTCTCTATGAGCATAAACTGTATGTGTATTTTAGGCCAAACCAACAGTGGTGCCTGAAACACAATCCAACTACCTTCCCTTGTGTGCATTTATAAAAAATATTACTTTTGAATTTTGTGTTTGGTTTTAAACTGCATATAAGCTTTAGACATAAACATGCAAACCAAACATGCATGTTTATGTCTTAAGGCTTGTACACACTATAAAAAAATCAGGTGAACATATTTCTTTGAGGAACAGTCATACAACTTTCTGATCGTGTGTACACAATTTTCAACAGCTGATTCCGAACTTCCAAATGGAAAATTCCGAAGGGACAAACTCCGAAATGTTTCTAGTACAGGAACAGAACAAATTATTTTTGTTTTAATGTGTACTGTTTTGTACAACACTGCACATGATCACAAACAAAAAATAAAAAAAGCCTTTGTCGTACAAGAATTTTTGTACATTATTTCCTTCCACGGTTCCGACGTGCTGTGAAACAACAAGGAAAATTGGACTATCGTTCGCCTGATTTTCTTATAGTGTGTACCCCACTAGGCGGTTACAAAAAATAAGCCTCTTTGATAATCAGACCGCACCAAAGCTATTAGGTTTTCAAGGCTTTGAGGCTGAATCACACTTTTTGCATTGTGGTAACATTATTTATTTATTTCATGTACTTATATAGCGCCGTCAATTTACGCAGTGCTTTACATATACATTGTCATTCACATCAGTCCCTACCCTCAAGGAGCTTACAATCTAAGGTCCCTAACTCACGTTCATACATACACATACTAGGGCCAATTTAGACAGGAGCTAATTAACCTACCAGCATGTCTTTGTAGTGTGGGAGGAAACTGGAGTACCCAGAGGAAACCCACGCAGGCACAGAGAGAACATGCAAACTCCATGCAGGTAGTGTCGTGGTTGGGATTCGAACCAGCGAGCCTTTTGCTGCTAGGCTGCTAGGTGAAAGTGCTATCCACTACACCACTGTGCCGCCCATGAGTGTTATCACAATGCAAAATAATGCATAATGAGCTAGTATGCAGCACATAGTAGCTCATTATGAAACACTTACCTTGGAACGAAGCTGTTGCAGCGGTCTCGGCACACCGCTGTGACCGGCGACATCACTCTTCCGGGTCTGCGGAGCCGCGCTGGCGTCACTCCCGTGCATGCGCACAAGAGCCATCATTTACGGCACGAATAAAGAAGAAACGGCACCCTGGGCTACCCCGGGTGCCGATTCTTCAGTGCACATGTGCCGATGACGTCGGCACATGCAGATACAGGGGATATCTCCTAAACTGTACAGGTTTACGAGATATTTCCTGGACCTACGGGTAAGCCTTATTGTAGGCTTACCTGTAGTTTAAAGTGGTTGTCATGACTTGACAACCACTTTAAGTAGGCTCTCTCCCAAGCCAAGCTTTCTGTGTCTATTGATACAGATAGGGTGGCTCTGACACACCCCTCCTACCCACTATCTCATCACAGGATTTGATTCACAAGCTGCCCAGTGAGAAGGGAGAAAGGGGAGAGGGCCACTGCTCTCATGCACAACACTGGATTGGGAATGGGCTCAGATAAGTATAAGGGGGGACTGGGGGTGATTCGGTGACACAGAAGGTTTTTTACCTTAAAGTGTTAATAAACGCAGGACCCTGCATTCACTATATCTGATCTCCCACAGTACACAGAACATGGAAATGCAATTATTTTAGTAAATAGAAATGGATAAATACCTTTTCTCATCAGCAGTATATAGCAATCTTGTGACTTCTATCAGTTCCTGGTAAAGCTTGTAGGAGGGGTTTTAATACTGCATTGATCTGTCCTATCAGAATCCAGGACCCCTGATCCTCTTACTGGACAGTGCTGATTGGTTTAGGTAACGGAAATCATGTTCCGTCAGCTGCACATGCATTCCACCACTACCAGGTTTGCTAATCTCGCAGAACATCTGCAGTCAAAGTGTCAGCGGACATCTTACTACACCCAGCTACATCCTGAATTTTACAATAATTTTAGCAATAAAGTAAGCGGATATGAATAAATATAGTATATTGACATCTATGACGCTGTTTTAATGTTACATTTTGAAAGAAGCTGGATGCCAGCAATAGGAAGGTGACGGAGGCCATGTTGGTACACCACGTACTGCTCAGCACTAAACCTTAAGGCTTTCAAAAGTAAACATCCAAACAGCATTACAGACGTCAATATACTATATTTATTTATATATGCTCACTTTATTGCTAAAATTACTGTGAAATTCAAGATGTAGCTGGGTGTAGTAAGATGTCTGCTGCCGCCTTCTGACTGCAAGTGTTCTATCAGATTAACAAACCTGGTAGCAGTGGAACACATGCGCAGCTGATGGAACATCACTTCCGTTACCCAATCTAATGGGTTTGCTATTCTGAAAGAACACTGGCATCGGCTGGTTCAGTAAAAATCGGTTGACATTCAGCCCCAGTGAATGGAAGGTGGTCTGACAGAAGCCATTCGTTTAGCTGGCTTCTGTCAAAGACTCATGACTGGCTCATGACCGAAAAAGATCTGCCAACCAGCTCCCTATCAGAGCTCTCAGTAGGGTTGCCACTTTTTCTTCAAGCCAAACCCAAACACTTTAGCGGCGCACAACAACGAAAAAAATTTGCATACACTACAGGATTGCAACACATCTGGGACACCTTTTGGGAGCTCCAAACAGAATAGTAATGGGGTGTGCATAGTGCCCCCTAACCCTCCTATCAAGCCCTGTTCTGAGCCTCATGCCTGTCTGAATATTGTGTTTGGGTTTCAGGCGGAGTGAAACCCGGACACATGATTCAAAACCTGAACTGTCCGGGTGAATTCCAGACAAGTGGCAACCCTAGCTCTCAGCCAATGGTGTCCCCCTGTCAGAACCAAATAGCTCAGCAGGGGAGATTGTTGGTGCAGCAGCTCCGACCTGAGCTGTCAATTTTTGGTGTGCACTAGGCTTAAAACTTTCTTGCGATTGGCCCTACTGCTCTGTACACTGGGACAAGTAAAAAGGTTGGTAGCACTGCTCAGGGGCCTAATGATGGAAGTTGTTGGCTCTGGAGACGGAAGACTGATTGAGCATTGTTTGTGAACATAGGGTGGTCATGATAAAAAGAAATGGGTGATTAATTGGGACACTTTTGCAATGGGAACCTATCATATGACTTATTTGTAATGTAGGAAAGGCATTCTCACACGCATCCACTGTAATCTCCTTGCTGTCCTCTCCCAAATGCAACAGCGTTGTCAGTAATATGAAATTCCTCACTTCCAATAATTTGCATATGTCTGTTTTGGCAAAAAAGCAGCTGATAAAACATTACAATGAAGAATGCTAGAAATCCCCATAATGGAGTCAATTTACTGAAGGAGTTCATGTTCACTTTCAAGAGGGAATTTTCACTTAGCTTAGTGTATGAAGGGAAGCTAAGTGAAAATTCACTTTGTAAAGGATACTCAGTCATGTGAAAAGAAAAAAAAAAGTTTGCTTGTACATGATTGAATGATTGAAGTCAGTACAACTTCACCTCATTCACTTATGTCCACATACGTACACATGGTGCAACTGTTGTACAACAACGGTCATACAACAGCTTGTTGTACGATAAACCGATCGTTAGTATGCATGGTTACAACAGCTGACGTTCAACAGTTGTACAACAGAAGTTGGCTGAGCAAATTAGAAAACTTTTGTTGGCCAACCAGCTGTTGTACGACTGTTGACAAGAAGTTCGGAAGTTGGGACTGTGTAAGACAGTGGTTCTCAACTCCGGTCCTCGGGACCCACTAACAGGCCAGGTTTGCAGGATAACTGAAATGCATCACAGGTGATATAATTTGCTGCTCAATGATTGCAGTATTCTAGTCTGCATCTCCCCAAGGTAATACTTAAAATCTGGCCTGTTGGTGGGTCCCGAGAACTGGAGTTGAGAACCACTGGTGTAAGAAGTTGGGCCAACAAGTTATACTGTGCAAAACACTCATGCTCAGAAGTCAGGAACACTCAGAAGGGTCCGTTCGTGTAAACCTACGTTCCTAATTCATAAATCACATTCACCTGAACTTCCTCTTTATACACTCATAACACGTCACTACGTTTGGCTTTGTTGAAGGATTATTTGACTCATGTCAGTGCGCTAGACACAACAGACAACAGCCGATTTTGGGCAAAGTTGAATGTGCGGTTGTACGGCCGTTACACCATGTGTAGGAGGCATTAGGCGGTGCACAGCATATCCTCCTTTAGCACATCAGTCCTATAATGCATGTAGCTGAACTGGATAATAGTTTTTTTTCACAACATATGGAGATGCACTTTAAAATTAATTGCATGGCCTGTCTAACTTTCATTTGTTGCAGTGAATTAATCTACCTTCATTGCCACAGAATGAGTTTGAGTGATATTTATGGCCATTTAAGTCATTATTATTAATATTTATTATAGTAGTTGAATCTTTTTATTGCTGCATTTAATGTTTAATCTGGTTTTGTATAAGCAGAAATAATGTTCTTTTGACTGGCAACTTTAAGTGTTGGTCTAATTAAAATTGATTTATTTTGTCTACATTTATGTATTTTGTTGGGGGTAGAGATGTTCCTTCCGGCAATGATTGTGTTAAATTTGCAAGGTCTCGTCAATGATTTCATCATCTGTTACATCATAGGCACTCATCTACCCCAGCGCAGGTATGGATCAATGTTTGCTTTGTACACCGCACTATAGAACCGTCTGTTGCTACATGGCTCTTTCTTGCATTTGACGTTGTGCAATACAAAGCTGGTATACTTAATGTATAGTCTCATTCTTATGCTTTATGTCTTTAACTATTTTAAATCAGCCAAATACTAATGTGGATTTATGAAACTGTGTGTAAACTACAATGCAAAATATTTGCAACACAATAACATCTATCCAAATGCTGAATATATATAATATAACTGGATACTAACATTTACAGGTCAAGTTGATCCAGGGAATATCCGATTGCCTCTCGGGGGATCAGGAAGGAATATTTTTCACCTGCTGGAGCAAATTGGGTCATTGCTTTGCTGGGGTTTTTCGTCTTCCTCTGGATCAATTGTGGGTGAAGGATTGTGTATATGGGATTGCATGATTTTTTTTTCTCTTCTATTGGCTGAACTAGATAGACTTGTGTCTTTTCAACCTGACCAACAATGAATCATCTGGCCTTCAGTGAACAGTGCAAGACAGAGCTTGTACAAGTACAAAGTGCAGTTCCCTTTACTAACTAATAATAATTCCCTCTACTTATTAAAGCTGAAATCCAGGCAAACTGGATAGAAAAAAAAAACAAAGATAAAATACATATATGGTTGTTTTAAATTTGATTAAATGACCAATACTGAAGACAACTAGTTACATCCACATCCCATATACAACAAGAGAAATAAAACCATAGATCAAGAGTACATGCCTTGTCTAATGAAGCGGTTTTACTGGATGTAGTTGTCTTATAGTGAGCACACAACTGCAAATGCTTTCATAAAAGATAATATTTATTGAGTACAAAATTCATATAAAATGTCATAATAAAATTGAATAGATGTATGTCATGCATAGAACCACATGGTATCCAAAGTAAACACTAGGACCAGTTGTTTGCTGGCTCATGGAATTCCAACGTTTCACAGGAGATTCTGCTTCCTCAGGGTAACTAAACATGTTTATACATCAGATGATTAAACAATATTTTAGATTGGCCTGTTTGGGTCTACCCTCTTATGTGGTCCAATGTTCACCAGACAAGGGTGGCGGTTCTGGCACTGCCAGCCACTTAGGCGGTTGAGGACGGGACCTCCAGCTGCATTTGGCAACGCCATCTACTGACTTAATTTGGGAATGGTGAGCACACTTGAAGTTTGTAATAATCTCTAAGATGGTTTATATTAAATAAATGATTTATAATTGCATGATATTGGCATCACTATGTTTAATCATCAGATGTATAAACATGTTGAGTTACCCTGAGGAAGCAGATTTCTCTTGTTGTATATGAGATGTGGATGTAACTAGTTGTCTCCAGTACTGGTCCTTTTATCAAATTTCAAGCAACCATATATGTATTTTATCTGTGTTTTTTTTTATCCACTTTACCTGGATTTCAGCTTTAATAAGTAGAGGGAATTCATATTAGTTAGTAAAGGGAACTGCACATTGTACTTGTACAAGCTCTGTCTTGCACTATTCACTGAAGGCCAGATGATTCATAGTTAGTCAGGGTGAAAAGACCCAAGTCCATCTAATTCAGCCAATAAAAGAGAAAAAAAATCATGGAATCCCATATACACAATCCTACACCTACAGTTGATCCAGAGGAAGATGAAAAATCCCACCAAAGCAATGATCCAATTTGCTCCAGCAGGGGAAAAAAATTCCTTCCTGATCCCCCGAGAGGCAATCGGATATTCCCTGGATCAACTTGACCTATAAATGTTAGTATCCAGTTATATTATATATATTCAACATTTGGATAGATGGTTTTGTATTGCAAATGTTTTAGGTTACACACAGTTTCATAAATCCACAATAGTATTTGGCTGATTTAATCCAGTATAATACCTTCATTAGACGAGGCATGTCCTCTTGATCTATGGTTTTATTTCTCTACATATATGGCTGTTTTACCTTCCAATTAATTTGTGTTTTCATACAGTTCTGAGATTTGCACAGCTCTACCACACTACTCAGCCTTTTATGACGGGGAGGAGGCTTGATTTTCTCTTTTGTAGATCAATAACACTTATGGGTCTCCTCCCCACTTTCACCCTGTGATAGAATAGTTAAAGGAGAAGCAGTAGATTGATGAGCTCATCTTTATGGCACTTTGCTCCCTCCTCCTTTCAACCTGCTTCTTGCACTGCATCACAATTGGATAACTTTTTGTGCTGCTTCTCTCTTCCCCAGTCTAAGATTTGCATTACAGGGATCACAAAAGGTTGATAGTGGAACAAAAGAAGGTACTTACACTGTCAACAATAAAAGATAGACGGTTGAATACAGAGCAGCTTGGTAAAGAACTTTTGCTCACCTGACTCTCCACTCCTGCAGGCTACTCTGTAGGACTAGACCAGTCCTTGCAGCGTGTTCATCCCTATGCTTCAGCGGTCTAAGGTCCTCTGACATCATCAAGACTGATGCAGGGACCATACAGTAGCTCTGCATTGGACATGAAGATGCTGAGGAACAGTCCACTGCAAGAGCAGAGGGGAGTGCTGTCTGCCTGAAGAGTGGAGAATTGGGTAAGACAATTTCTCCCACAGATATAAACAAGCATTTAACCCTTGCAGTATGGGCACAGACCTACCCCACGGAGGAGTTTACACATAGTTAGTCTTGTTGAAAAAATACATAAGTTCATCCAGTTCAACAAATAGAAGGGGGGGAAAATATATATACAATCCTATACTCACAGTTGAAGCAGAGGAATGTAACCCCCCTCCCCCCAATAAAGCATAATCCAATTAGTTCTAGTGTCAGAAAAAAAAATCCTACCTGATCCCTCAAGAGGCAATCTGATATTCTTTGGATCAACTTTACCTATACATTTTAATATCCAGTTATATTGTGTGTATCTAGGAAAGAATCCAGGCCAGAACCACCTCTTGAGGGAGTCTATTCCACATTTTCACTGCTCCTACTGTGAAGAAGCCTTTCCGTATTTGGAGATTAAATAGCTTTTCTTTTTCTCTCTTTTATAGGTTTACTGGAGCTGGGCTTTAAAGCTCCTTCAATAGTAGCCAACTCTTACAACATATCTAAACTGAAATAAGCAAAAACAAAAAATCTATTTATTGCAGCCTACTGTTCCATAATTGTGGTGGCATCTATTTTTTTAAGGCTTTTTTTTCTTTATTTGCACCTGGTTGTCCTGCCAATACCATAATTTCTGTCCTAAGGAGACAATGCTCGCTCACCACACTTTGCCTATGAATAAGCAGTGTTTTCACTCTAAAACAGTACTACAGATTCCCTCCACCCCCAACAGAGTGAGGCAAGAGTTTTGCAATCTTCAGAGATAGCTGGGAACAATTCAACTGGTAACAGTGCAGCACAGAGAGAGTAGATATGTAGTTAACAAGATTTCTGTAAAGATCAAAAGTATAGTTTTGCACTTATCTAACAGATTTAAAAAAAAATATTTTAATAGCATATTCAGCAGACAAAGAAAATACAAAAAAAACCCATCAAGGTTAGGGTTTACATGTCCTTAAACTATGTGTGATCTGTGTATACTATTGCTTGCTTGTATAATCTTTTGCAAGATGGTAATTCCAATCCAGAAAACAAAACTGGAGAAATGCTGAGAAGCATGCAGCCTGGTCGCAGATTTACCATTTTCTCTAAAAAACAAAAGCAAAACCTGAAGCCTTGTCTTTAAGCAATGTCCATTGAAATGTGACCTGCAGGACCTCCCATAAAAACTCAATAAGCCTTCTAAATCTGACTTTTTTTTTGTTTTTGATTATTAAAGGAGTTGTAAAAGCAGAAGGTTCTTTTTATCTTAATGCATTCTATGCATTAGAATTAAAAGTCTTGTGTGTGCAGCAGCCCCCTTCAGCCCCCCTAATACTTACCTGAGCCCCATCTCAATCCAGCAATGTTGCATTCTCATTGGCTGAGACAGCAGCAAAGCACCATTGGCTGCCGCTGCTGTCAAAGTCAGTGAGCCAATGAGGAGAGAAAGGGGGCAGGGCTGAACCACAGCTCTGTATCGGAATGATAAGAAATCAAGGGGTGGTACTGCGCTGTCATGTATTAATACCTGACAACGCAGTACCACCCCTTTATTTCTTATGATACCTAATTAACTGCAAGATTGGTTAAATAGGTGCTTGTGGCAGTCGACCTAGTATATTTCCCCCCCAATTTGCATGGAAGTACCATATTGTCTAGTTCTATATCCGAATGGACACTCAAAGCTGTGGCTCGGGTGCCCCTATAGCAAGCTGCTTACTGTGAGGGCACTCAACAGGAGTGAGGGGCCAGGAGCACTGAAGAGGGACCCACACCCTGCACAGAGCAGGTAAGTATGACGTGTTCATTATTTTTAACAAAAAAAACAAGACTTTAATAACACTTTAGAAAGAAATTGAGCGAGCATTTAGACTTAGGACTCATTTATACTTGTGAATGAGGGATGGTAAAACCCAGGAGTTGAGTTGTGTTTTTACCACCCCCAGCCATTGCCCCTGATGCTGCTGAGGCAGCTTCCGTGGGTTTACACATGCTGTGGGCACAGCAGAACTTATATCCCCTGCCCCACCCTCCGAGTGCGACCCATTCAATTGAATGGGGTCGAGCTGCAACTGCCCCGCTAATGTGTGCAGTTGTCCGGTAATTAGAGGTTAAAACAGATGGTGAGGAGGCAACACAATGCCACCTCACTGCCTGTCTATTGCTGTCTGAAGAGCGATCTGAACACGGATCACACTTCATACAACAAAGCAAGTCTAAACAAAACCTTAAGTTAAATCCTGTCATAAACATAAGCATTTTACACTGAGCATGTGATAAACATTCAGGCCAAACTTTGGCTATTTGGGCGTTTAGACCATATATGAAAATGATACTTGGACTCACCACCCTCTTCCTTTCCAAAACGTCTTTTTGGTCATGAGGCATTTATTAAGAGACCAACAGAGAGCGCACAAGAGGTTAGTTTAGCGTATAAATTCGCCATCATATAATTCTTAATTTGCAGTCATTTAGACGTGTGTCTTTTACTGAAAAGAATCCCTGCTGATATCTTTTATTTCCATCTTATGGTCAGTTTGACTTGCCCAAGTGTACTTTTTACAAAGTTGTAAATTGATTTCACTGGTTGGATAAATATGTAAGCACTTTTACTATTCAGCAGTCTAAGCATTTACCAGGATTGGATCCTTAGAGCCAGCATCAAAGAACAAATTGTTGACTAAGCAGTGAACAAATGAAGAGGATGCACAATAATCTTGTGCTGTACAATATGAGGTTATTCCACTTCCTAATGACCATTGATTGGCCAGTAAAATGTTTTGCCCCTATACTGGACCATTTAAAAGTAGATTAAGTTGAAAACGTTCTAATTTGCAGATAACTGGCTCATGCACGGGCACATCAGAAAATTCACAGTGATTTTTTTTTAGTACACTGAAATGGTTGGAATTCCCCCAGGACTATTCTTTTCAAAGATCTTTAAAGTCCAATGATTCTCTGCAACCCTTGAAGAAAATCTGCCAGTTAAATGAAATACTTATTACCTGTTATTACAGTGAGTAGATCTTTCTTGCTGCCCACATGATTATCCAGAGTGCAGTTAAAAACAGCTGGAAAGTCCAATTATTACCCAAACCCTGCCCCTCCACAGCCCAGCGCTCAAGTGAGCGAGGAGGGGGCAGAGCAGAGAGCTGTGACTGACAGTCAACAGCTCTCTGCTCTGGGAGCTGTGAGAACCAAGTGATCTGCGATGTCAGATCGATCGGTTCTCAGTGTTACAGCCAGCAGGGGACTGATACTGCATCCACCTAGGTAAGTAAAAAAAAAACAGCAAAAACCCCAAACCCCATACTTCTCTTTTAAAGTATTGATGTTGATGTAACAACCCTGTTCCAAAGCAGATGACTTCTACACCCCAGATGATCTCCATTGTGTCTTTGGCCTGTAATATACTGTAACAAAAATGTCAATTGAAGCATCACACCACTGCTAAAAGGACCAGATACAGCTTCCAAATGGTTCAGATATGGGCATTTTAACAGTGGTTTGGTGAGAGAGGGGGATAGGTAATCAGTTCCTTCTAATTATTGACTCATGACTTGGCTGAACAAAGACTATATACTGCATTATCCAGCAAACTTTTTCAGCCAAAAGTTCATTATTTGTGAACTTCATAAATCCTGAGGAACCCAAAGCTTATCCCTAATAGTGATGCAAGTCCTAAATGGAGTCTCAGCTGCAGCAGAAGACATAGGAGCTTTAAAGTAGTTGTTAACATACAAAGTTATAGATACTTTCTAATACAGTCATTACTATGCAGGTACATAACTATTTAAGTTAGTTTCATAAATGATCTTTCTTACCTTTTTTCTAAGATAAAAATGATCTGTCATGTGACTGATAGTGGGGGGGGGGGGGGTTAGAGGACACACAGTGTGTCTGCATTCCATAGTTTGTTCAGCCTGACACAGAATGCAGGCTGAGCTTGAGCGGGGGCGTGTTTGAGGCTGGCTGTGATTGAGAGGGGGTGTGTGCCAGAGACAGGTTGTGATTGCTATGGTGGCTGAACAAAGTACCCAATACAATCATGCTGTGTGTCTGCACAGTACCCTGTATCTCTGAATGGCCAGCCAAAGGATGAAAGCTGACCACGCATGATCAGATCACCAGATTCTGTGCTTTCTGTGGTGAGTTTAGAACAAGGGTCTCAAACTGGCGGCCCTCCAGCTGTTGTGAAACTACAAGTTACATCATCCCTCTGTCTGTGGGAGTCAAGCTTGTAACTGCAGCCTTGCAATGCCTCATGGGACTAGTTTTGCAACAGCTGTAGGGCCGCCAGTTTGAGACCCCTGGTTTATAGCAAGAAGAAAGGTGACTGACAAATTTAAAGAGGAAGTAAACCCTGATGGGGTTTACTTCCTCTATATTCCTCTGCAAAGTAGAAACATAATGCATTGCATAGTAGACCATTATGTGTCACTTACTTACAAACGAAGCCTGTGACATCCATCGATGTCCCCTGTGCAGGCAGCGTCCATCTTCAGCCTTCCTTCCTTCTGGGGCAGCGACTCCGGCTCTGTGACTTGTGACTGTGTTCTTCACTGCGCATGTGCCAAAATGACATTGGCAATGACAGTACACTGGATATCTCCTGAACCGTGCAGGTTTAGGAGATATGCAGGGCACCTACAGGTAAGCCTTATTATAGGCTTACCTGTAGGTTAAAGTGGTTGTCACGGGTTCACAACCCCTTTAACCAGATACTTCAGTTGGGAGAAGTACATAAGAATGATAGAGACTATGGGTTGATTTACTAGAACTGGAGAGTCCAAAATTTGGTGTAGCTCTGCATAGAAACCAATAAGCCTCCAGGTTTCATTGTCAAAGCTTAATTGAACAAGATGAAGTTAGAAGCTAAATGGTTACCATGCACAGCTGCACCAGATTTCACACTCTCCGGTTTTAGTAAATCAACTCCTATGAATTATGAAATATACTTACTGTATGTGCACACGCAGAAAAAAATAAATATTTAGAGTAACATACACTTTAAGAACAAATTTAGAATGCTGTATTTTAATACTCACATTGCAACATACTTAAACACGTGTCCATCTTTCCTATAATGAAAATAGTGTCTGTTCCATCTCTGTGCTATAGTGTACTGCATTTTTGAAAATTTGACATATCCTTTTTTTCTGCATTTTAGTGCATTGGGCAGCCCCTAGAAGTCCATCGCAATGGCATCAAAAAGCATTTAACACATCATTTCATACGTTGGCAACAGGTGTCAAGACTGTGCCAATGGCTGTTAGCTCTATCCACTCCAAATTCTACATAAAAAAAATGCATTGGAATTACACATCAACAATCCATGTAAAACCACAAGAGAAATGCACACTGACGCATGACAACGTACCTCCTGCCCAACACCACAAAAAAAGGCACCTCTATACATTCATAGATCTAAATGAACCCTTAATGTTTGTCTACATTATATATTTATAGTAGATTAATCTCCATCCTATCTAGAAACAATGAGGGCCTCCTTGAATGAGCACTATCCTGGCTCCCAATGAGTTAAACACCCTGCTGTTGGTTGATGAAGGCTTTATTTGTAGACTTCGCCTGAGAGAGTTTCCTTTTCCACCGACTTAACAGGCTGCTGGTATCACAATGTGATGCCTGAGATACATTTAAATCAAGCAGCCGTTTCAAGTTGTTGCTGAAATCTGCAGTGGAAAGTGCAACACGAATATATCTGAATTCACTTGTAGGATCGCCATTTATTTTCAAAAGCTATTTTTGACATCACTCAAGGATGGCTCTGCTATGAACAGCCAAATCAAAAGGGGTAGGAAAAAAATGTAACTAGATTCTTTTATGCCTTTGGAAACCCAGATGGTTACAAGATTGTTTCAGTGAGCAGAAAGAATTGAGCCTATATTTAATCTTCTGCTGCTGTGTGTAAGAATGTGGGAAAAAAAGCCTTCATAACAGAATATTTCTATACAACATCTCATGATGGTTTCATCGAGATGTTTATAGTTTCAAATGTATTTTTTTTCTGAATAAATGAAGATGTTTCATGAGAAATGGGCAGCATGTTAAAAGTGCATTTCAGTCAAATATGAACATTTTTTCATTTAACTTCAGGGCATGGCTTGCTTGCTGAATGTGTCTGTTCATCTTTTGCACATGGATGATAAGTATATGATGTTCTCCCTTCTTGCTAAAGCTTAACAAATATGTGCAGCAGCAAAAGGGCGGGCTTTAACACCCACAAGGTGAACATATGCGTCACTGGGTGGACAATGTTGATGCATTGAGAGCACTCTCCCTGCATGCCTACAGTGCAGAGACCGAGCTCTCAAAGACAGTTCCTTGCCCCAACTAAAGGTTGGAAGCTGGTGGGACTGACTCCCAATCATGTGACCCCTGTGACAGTCAATTACAGTGATTGTCAATCGCTCCCACCCACAGGGAGTTTGGAATCTTTTTAAAGGAATGTTGGGGCAGGTGGGTAGGGGTTAAACATGTGGAAATGGCAGCAAGTGTACCAAATGGTTATTATTTATGAACATATTGCAGTCTTCCCTACAATTATTGGAGTGCAGTACAGAATCCTATAGCAAGTGTCTTCAATTTAAATAGAATTTAGCTTTGGACAGACTGAATGGATGTTAAAAGTGTTGATGTTTTCTGGAAGTTCATATTAAGGTTGCTAAAGCACTGTAGAGTTGATTTACTAAAATTGGACATTGCAAAATCTGGTGCAGCTGTGCATGATAGCCAATCAGCTTCTAACTTCAGCTCATTCAAATAGGCTTTGCCAAAAACAACTGGAAGCTGATTTGTATGCAGGGGTGCACCAGATTTTTCATTCTCCAGTTTAAGTAAATCAACCCTACAGTATCATAAACATCTGCTATTTTTTTTTTCTTTCAGAAAATACTGTTTTTCAACCATTGTTGCATAATAACACTGCTGATCTCCTTGAGGCTCTTTGCAGCCACTTTGTGTCTTCATGCACTCTAGTTGCATGCTCAGGTCAGGCTTACTGATTCAATTAGCCTGTTCAATGTGCATCAGCATGGCCACCAATAGCCTCCACTGGAAGTGTGCATTATAGGATGACAACACAGAAGAGCAATTGGGAGACAGGGACATTGCTACCCTATAACAAGAAGCCCCTGACAAAAGGCTTTAATGGCAGGATTAACAGGGATTATTTAAAAAAAATATGTATATTTAGAAGTATTGAACATGACACTGGCATTTACTATAATATTATTATCTAAGATTATCTAAGATTTTAGTGATTTGATTTACATCTACTTTAAGCTTCATTTTCATATGAATCCTTTATTTTTGGTGAAATCAATATTTGTTGGCATTGGGCATCAATTTGGCAATAGGAATTAGTACTGTAGTCCAGTCCATACAGTTATCAACAGTTATGTATGGGCAACAAATACACTTCAGATTGTTTTATTGGCATGTTAAATGCATACTTTGTTGATATCTGCTTTTTTTTAAAGCTCTGGATGTGTTGGTGTCAATAGTCCTGGTTCTTTTGCACGTTGCATTGAGTGTCCTAAGGGATGTTGTTTATTGGTGAAATAACTGCATGTCTGGCTTTTTACCATGCCCTGATTTAAAAGGCAGTTGACATGGCAGTTGGTTTAACTAAGGGGTTCATTTACTAAAGCTGGAGAGTGCAAAATCTGGTGCAGCTCTGCATAAAAGCCAATCAGCTTGCAGGTATTATTGTCAAAGCTTAATTGATTGGCTATCATGCACAGCTGCACCAGATTTTGCACTCTCCAGCTTTAGTAAATCAACCCCTAATTGTCAAATGTTGTTGAATCATGTAGGGGTTTATTCCTTAGTGAACCAAATCACTTCTCAGCATCAAAAATTGGTATGCTTAAACTTGGTACACACTATGGGGGTGAATGAAAAAAAACCTGTCAGCGCCGGCTGGAGCCTCTGTACTAACTATACGATGTTAGTAGCGATCTCCCCTGCTGAGCAAGGGGGCACCCCCCACCTGAACTCTCCAATCGGCACACTTTGCTATTGGCTGAGAGCGCTGATCAGGAGTCAGTCAGCTGCTGGTTTTCTAGTATTCTCGTCCGACAGAAGCTGGCCTGTTCTGTCGGACAGGGATCGAATGTCGGCCATTTTTATTTTTAACCAGCCGATGTCTCCCGACATTAAGCCCGTGTGTACGAGGCGATAGTATGACATTTTACAAAAGTTTAACAAATTTTTCTCCTTTTATCCTTTAGAAAATGCTCATACAAAGACCACTACTATCAGACAAATCTTTTGGTAAAGGGGTTTTTTGTGGAAAAAAGAAACTGTTTACTGACTGAGACCCGTCAGGGTTATAAAAAACATCTGTCACCGAGTCTAAAAATAACAATGTTTTATAGAGGGACATTAGACGGTATTACTAGAAATTTAGATATGTCAAGGCGAAAAATGTAAGATAGGTTTCATCTGTTGTAAAAGTTGTACGTACCGTAATCGGTCGGAAATTTTTCTCGAATCCCTAGGGACAAGATAGTTTTACTTGATAATTAGTTTACAGTGTGTGTGTTATACAAATGTCTTTTGACGGAAGATCCTAGTTTAGTGTATTGTTCGTGACCTACGTTTGTTATTATAATTTTGTCTTTTTTTACTTTTTTTCTTTCAATCACGAGTCAATCTAGCCAATGGTTTTTACCACTATCTAAACGGGTATTCTGGAGAGAAACGGTATAAACGTCCTGGACTACGTTAAAACGAAGTCTGTGTACTAATGTAGAATACGTAAAAGATTTCCTATTTTCCTCTTTTTAAACAATTTGAAAACATTTTACAGTATGATAGCGGAGCATGTGTGCCCGAATTACAGCCCTCTGTAGCCGACCAATTTTTA
>BLSH010209529.1:386807-406454 GCA_018402905.1 Glandirana rugosa | reverse complement strand
CCCCCCCCCCCAGCCTGACGCTCCAGTGAGCTCTGCAAGAACAGAGTAGAAGGCCATGTGCTGACAGTCACACTCTCTGCTCAGAGCAGAGGGGAGAACTGAGCGATCAGCAGTGTTTGATCACTCAGTTCTCAGTGCAGAGGAGGCAGGGGACAGATATGGCATCAGGCTGATCCTGCATCCACCTAAATGAGTATAAGGCTTTTTTTGTAAAACTAATACTTCTTTTTTAAGTCCATTCAATAAGTGCAGAGAAAAATACCTGTTCATATTGCCAGAAGTCTTCTCGTCTGAAAACTTGCTGTACTCCCTCACTCTACTGCACTGACATCAACTACATTGTTTTCACGGTTATCTGTGAACTACGAAATACTCCTCCCTTTGTTATTAAGATGGGCATAGGGTGTCCTGTAGTCCTAAGTCATGTCTTGTCCTAGGATGTCATTCTCCTTCTTTAGATACAGTGTAGCCAGTAGCTTCCTAGGACAGAAAGTGCATCACTGGCAAGAGCACCAGATTAAAAAAAGGAGAAAATTCCTGAAAAATTAAAACTTATGCAGCCACTACACTCAATGGCAGATAAGTTGCAAAATATAACATTTTTATTCTTGGGTTTTAGATACACTTCAAGGTATATACGAATATCAGAGAAACCTTTGCATGCTTTTTGGTTAGATCAGAGAATGTACGGGTTAGTAGTGAAGACCCTTCCCAACCAATTCAGATATCTGTTGTCCAAGCTTTCTTGGCAGGTTTGTTTGAATTGTCCAAGCAAATCACTATTTTCTTCTACACTGATACCAAGCATGTCTTCTAAACACTAAGGCCGACCATGCACGGTTGGAATCTCGGCCGGTTCAGCAGGGACCGGCTAAGATTTGAACCATTAATGGGCCGGCTGAATGTACTAAGTTGATCGACCAATTAACTTGGGTGCAAGCAGCCTGCCGGATTTGCTTCCGATTATAGCAAGTGGCTGCTATAGCCACTGGCAATAATTGTTTTCTTCTCCTGGAAGTGAAAGCTTCCCCCGCCCCCCAAGAGAAGCCAATTCTTCAGCAGGAGGGATTCTCCTGTCAACACTGTGTTGATGGGGGGATCCTGAAATGTCTTGGTTGGTTGCAGGGAAGAAATTTTCACTATCTATGGGCTGCCTACCATTCACTCTGTATCGGTTGAAAAATTTATCTTGGTTGTAAGTGAATGTGTACGTTCATACCGTGACATTTTTGATGTCTATAGGGAGCTTCAAGCGCATGTAGAACAATCTTTTGTCTGGTTTAACAACATTTGCATTTTTGCCATTCCCTAAACTACTGCAGGCATTATATAAATGCCTGTTTTTTTTATCCATCTGTGAACTAAATTCATATTTTTGTTTGACAATCAAATATTTATTTTTATCTATATTTATTTTATACTAAGCATTATTTTAGTTGCGGTTCTTAATTTATAGAACCTTTGTATTTTGTTGCACCTTTTCGCAAAGATACTACTTTGAACAAACTGTTCAAATTTTATCTTAAAAAAAAATTCATTTTCACTTTAGCTAGTAAAATAGCTCCCCTTTTTAGAACCTTTCTAGTTGACTAAAATATGTGCCTTCTTAGGGGTTTTCTTTTTAAAATACCCACTTAAATGAGGCTAAAAATATCAACAGGTGGTTTAAGTGCTATGAGGCAAATAGAGAGGCATCCTTTTGGAATCATCTTTCGTTAAAATGAGGCAATTAGGAGTGAAAAAATCTCAGTAGGGAAAAATCTAGCTCAAGGCTATTTTGACTATGGAAACATTTTGGCTTGTTCAAATTTTTGAAGGATAATTTTATCTTTTCACTTTTTATCATGTTATCATGACAATAGAGAAGTTATTTTTAAAAATTGGCTTGCTATTTTTATAGAGAATGTATGCATGACGTTTTAGAATAACTCAATGAATTACAGTTTAGTATTGGATGTGGCAGTTTATAGTTTTACATGTTAGTTTATACTATGGTATAGCTTAACCTTTTTTCTCATTTGTGGCAAAATTCATACCTCAAGGCAAACACTGCAATAATAAACAAACATTTAAAAGGGTTAGTAGATCAATCAACTCTAATCTTTTAATGGCAAAGAGAACTGAATGCTAAAGTCACATAGAGATATTAGAAGCTAGTGTAGATATCAGTTTTGTGTGCACTGACTTTTTAAATAGTATTCATTACCTGTGTAGCTCAGGTACACCTAAAAGGAAAAGAGAAATATGGAAGCTTAAATTGCTGACATTTTTAAAGCTAAAAACCAGGCAGATATAAAAGAAACACATTAATGTAGCTCTGTATTTAATAATACATTTAATAAATACATTTTTATTACAAGCCATGTAAGTACCTGACTTTGACTGGTATCCACCTCTTGCAATCCCCTGTGCAGTAGCCCTCAGACTGCACAAGAATCCAGATAGCTGTGTTGCTTGGTCATGTGATAGCAAGGGACATGCTAAAAGAGGAGAGAGCAGAGTGACAAAGAAATTAGATAATCTGTCTACTGCTTTTCCTTTTCCAGTCACCGCTCAGAGAAATCAAAACCTATAAGTGTTACTGAACTGTAGCAAAGAAAAATCAAGTCTTTTGCCCTGCCAGACAGGGCTATGCTGTGTAACAGAACTTGGTAAATTCTATAACTGGATGAACAGAAATGTAATACTTTCAAAGATGAATCAGTACATGTATTTTGTATGTGTACTGTATTTAGCTGTTTGCCTGGAGCTCAGCTTAAGGCCTCATACACATGGGCGTCTGAAAAAAAATAAGAAAAACGTCGGGTCTGACGTTTTGAAAAAATCTGTGTTTTTTTGGTGTTTTGCATCAGCGTTAATGATCGTTAGTGAGCGTCGGCGTTAATGGACGTTTTGTTTTTAAAAAATCAGTCCTCTGCTATTTTTCAACCTAAAAACGTCGGCATCAAAAAACACCGGTTAACGCCGGTACGGCGTTAGTGAGCGTCTTGCCGGTTGGCGTCAAAAAATGCCAAAACGCTACAGCCTCATAACGCACTGGTCCTGTGTTCTAGAAACAGCTCACTAATGCCGACGCCCTCTACTGCTCAAAAACGCTGGCTTTTTTAGAGGGCCATTGAATAGCATGGAGAGCGGCAAAAATGCTTAAAAACGCCGGCGTCAAAAAACGCCCGCGTGTATAAGGCCTAAAGGTGATGTCCATATTGTCTTGACTTGACTCCATAAAAAGTAATTTACCCAGAACAGGTAATTCAGATCAGGAATTCAGATTTTTGCCTTGACTAGCTGTATTCTTATTTTAGGTCAATGTCCCACTAGGTAGAGAAAGCAGCTTCAGAAAGACTGTTCAGGAGCCTGCATCTTTAAAAACAACCCTGCATTGGCAAATATGTTTTTATATGCATGAGCTTGCCTTAGGCAAAATTAATATTTTTAATTGGTAGTCAAATTGGGTAAAGTGAATAATTTAAAGTTCATCCTCCTCAGTAACACTCAGATATTAAAATACTTACCTTCACCCCCATCCCTGGCATCTTTACTGTACAGCACTGTACCTCATAGCCTACTTAACCCCTGTCCATGCTCGGCTCCTGTTGTGCTTGTCCCAAGCTTGGTCCACACTCGTCTGGATGGCTGGGAATTGGAATGAGCATATACGAAACCATAGGAATGAAGCAGTACCAATACACAAAAGGAGCATAACTTGGATGAGAGTTTTTGCTACAAAAACTGTGCAGTGCCAGGCAAGGCCACAGAGTAAGGAATTTGGAGCTGCAGTGAAGGCACGCTTTTATCACTACATGGTCTTTACTGAGGGGAGTGGGAGGAAATGGAAAGGGAAAACTCAATCAAAAGTAAACTTGTCCTTTCATTTTTAAAATTTTGTGCAGTATTTTACTGTCTCATCTTGAAACATCAAATTAGTCACTAAGATGTGGAAAAGGGAATTATTCTTTAAATAAATAAAGCCATTCCTCTGCCTCTTTAGTGTAGGTATTATTTTATATATTTTACATTGTTTAATATCCCCATGTCAACCGATATGCTTTGAAGTGTTTGTACAATCTCCATGTTATCTCTTGTGATAACAGAGTTTGTAATCTGGTGTATGTGCAGAGATAGGGCATCAAAGTAAGATTCTGAAAGTTGTTTGACTAATGTCAGCAGCGTGATTTGTTTTAAAGACGTTAAGTGGAGAGAACACTAATTATCAGTTAACATTTAAATGAAGTGAATGTGCCAATAATTTGCAGATTGTGAGACTGAGAAATGTGTGCATAATTGATATTTTTCAATAACTGAAGGTGTTGGGGGTTTCACTTTGAGCTGATCATGGGGTAGGCATTGTTTGCAAATATTTTCCTAAATTTTGTATAAGGCAATGCCACAAGCTTATGGTTTTAATTAAACAGTGCTCAATGGGTAGCTCTTGGGTAATAAAGATGAGAAAATATAATAAAGAAGGGCATACAGCAACTTATGAAAGTAAAACTGTTAAATAGGACATTGTACTAAAATGCAAGGTCTGTTTATTATAACAGGGCAACCAACTTATTTTCAAACTGCCACACTAAAGTGAGAAAAATTGTATGTGAGGGGAAAGGAGTTAGAAAATATACTTAGGTTACCACCTAGCGTGGTGTCACAATTCTTCAGGTGAGATCTTGGGGATTCAGAGGGTCCCATATCTCGTGAGGAGACACTCCTGTACTGTGATTAAACATCTTATTGTTAAATTGTGCCAATAGGATAATGATGTAACCCACTGTTGTTTGGAAAATGGATTAAGGTGAGTATATTTTCTAACTTTTTTCCCTATATGTTGTTTTCATACATGTAGATAGTGGATTACACTCTTTTTGCCAAATGGTCAGCTACACATTGGTCTCAGGGCTTGGCAAATGTTATTTCCCCAGCCTGGCTTAGGTTGTCCCCAACTTGCCAAATATAGCTAAATTTGAAAATTGCCATCAATGGACCTTGGATCTCTAAATATTCGCTTGAGATGGGGGATTTTTTTCCATACAATGGATTGTTCTGCTAAAAGAAAATCACTGAACGTTGGCCTTGACTGTTGTACGCGATAATAGAATGTCTAAAGAAAAGCATACATCTGCTTATAGGTTGCAGAGATTCTCCAGCATGTTGAGACATAATAAAAAGAGATGAAGAGCATCAACTGTTTCTTGATTACCTATTTATCTCCTGTATTGGTGCCTCTAAGGAATAAGAAGGAAACATTTCAATGTGTTGCCTCAATGACACAGCGCCTCTTGTTTTCAAATCACTGTTGTCTATTGGATGCATCTGAACATAGTAGAAGAAGAAATGATAGAAATGTACAAACTAAGAATTAAGAGTCCTCAGGATTGATTTACTAAAACTGGAGAGTGCAAAACCAAGTGCAGCTCTGCATAGAAACCAATCAGCTTTGAGGTTTTATTGTCAAAGCTTAATTGAACAAGCTGAAGTTAGAAGCTGATTGGCTACCATGCACAGATGCACCAGATTTTGCACCCTCCAGTTTTAGTAAATCAACCATAAACTCAGCAAATCAGCAACGGTTCAGATGCTAAAATGGTCCCTAGCAGCTGCATAGTATAGTATGAATTTTCAACATCACTATTCTTTATATAATTAGCTAGGTTCATTAATGATTAAATAGCTTGCAAGTGATTTCAGGAAGTTACCAGCGGGAGATCACTTCTTTTAATATATATAATGTAGTGTCTTGATTTTTTTTTTTTCGTATGCTTGCAGTAAAAATTCACATTAGTCATGCTTATAAATAATATTTAGTGAATTTAGGTGTCTACTGAGTTCTTGTAAAAGCGCTTTATAGAATTTATAAAATATGTAAGAATTTGTGCAAATGCAGCTAAAACTATGAGCTGAATAAATATTGTAGCTGAGATATTTCCTGCTACTCTATGCCAGTGCCTACAGGCTTTGTGTATCTTTTTATATGGTACGCACAAATACAAAATTAGGATAATAGCATTATTCACATCATTTTCTTGTTGGGTTATCACTTCAAAACACTATGCCTTTTTCCCTCCAACATAAAGAAAGCTTGAGGGTTACTGGCGACTGAGCTGTATATATTTTTTTGAAACAAACATAATTTCTCATTCATTAATCCTGCAGCTTTTGTTGCAGATTTATTATTTGTCTGTAAAATAGTTTTGTAAAATATAATTTACTGAGAAAAGATAGAGCTGTCCAGGGAAAACCAAAACGTTTGAGGTTGGCTATAGATATTATATTTTGAATCCACTTATGTATCTTTAAAGAGACGTTGTCACTTTAATTGTGATAATAAAGCAGCCTGCACTAGGAGAAGCTGGGTAATGGTTATCCCTCTGGCAGCTACACCACTACAGGACACAATAGTGATGTCGCCTCTAGCAGATAAAACCATAGAGCTCTATCCAATACTTTTGAAGTGCTGGATAGTAGTGACACTCATGCTACTTACTGTCTGTCTGATTTAGCTTCTTCTTTTGCTGGGTGCTTTGGGCCCACATTTTTAGCATGGCAATTTGGTAATTTTGGTTATGGTTAATTATGGCAATATGGTCAAGGTCAACTTAGGGTAAAGAAAGACAGATGTATACAAGAGCAACATGGCTGAAATCTTGAAATTGTGTTTTTACATATGAGTTTCATTCAATTATGTGGTTTCCCTGGAGTTTTTAAGGGACAGATAATCATTTATCAACTAAATCAAGATCTACTCATGTTTGCTCCAGAACCTGGCTTCAGCATAACTTTACCCTGGTTTTAATAGGAAATGTAAATTATTTAATGCCTTTGCCCAGAAATTCTTTTTAACATTATTTTCAAAGAGGAACTATAGATGTTTTAGATACACACATAGTAGTGATCATTTTTGAGTTTGTAAATGTATTTTGTACACATTGAGACATATATAGATTTTTAGTCTAGCCCTAAGAAAAGGGATTGCTCTTAAGAGACCCAACATGCACTTTATACTAAAAGACATCAAAGCTCTCTGTATTAAATGTTTATTTAACAAAGATAAAATACAAATAAAAGCAATGGGGTTGATTTACTAAAGGCAAATAACCTTTGCAAAGTGCAGTTGCTCCAGAGCTTAATAAATGAGCTAAAGCTTCACTTTGCAAAGAATACCCAATCACGTGTCGGGGAAAAAAAAGCAGCATTTTTGCTTGCATATGATTGGCTGATGGAATCACCAGAGCTTCTGCTCATTTACTAAGCTCTGGAGCAACTTCTCTTGTTGAGCGCAACTCCACGTTGCGAAGTGCACAGTCTACTTGCCTTTAGTAAATCAACCCCACTATGTCTATGTGTGTGTATGTATGTGTGTGTGTATATACTGTATGTGTGTGTCTCTATGTAGGTGCATATATCTAAATATATATATATATATATATATATATATATATATATAAATATATATATATTCACAAAAAGAGGGTTGCCCCACTCTCTATTTTTAGCTCTTTATTGCTCATACAGAAAATGTATAATATACATACTCTTGTAGTATATTCTTATACGCGTTAAAGATTTAGATTGCATAGTTTCCCTTGGGACCTGGTAAAATAAAACTTTTATAAAGAGGTACATACACTTGTCAGACCAACTTATACTATAGATAAAGGTAGCGCTCGGTGTTGCCCTTTGTGACAAATAAAATAAAAATATTAACCTGTAGAGATCCACGCTATAGACGAAAGACGTCTACAGCGCGGATCTGAATCTCCGGGAGGACGTCTATAGACGTCCGCCCCTTTACACGCCCCTCTGCGCGCACTCACAAGCGGCGGCGGCGCGCGCACGTGGCCACCACACACTGCGTGGGCGTGCCCGCGGGTCAGGCAGACTCTATGTCCGCTCCTGACCCGCGATCGCCTTACAGAGCTGTAGAACGTGTAACCGCCGATGTAAACACGGCGGTTCCCCGTTCTGTGAGAGGGGGACAAGCAGATCTACTGATCCCTGTCACTAGAATCAGTTAGATCTGTTATGTCCCGGCCAACCCATCCCCCCCACAGTTAGAACACACCCAGGGAACATTGTTAACCCCTTCACTGCCCCCTGCAGGTTAACCCCTTCACTGCCAGTGACATTTACACAGTAATCAGTGCATATTTACATTTTTGATCGCTGTATAAATGTCATTGGTCCCAAAAAAGTGTCAAAAATGTCCGACATGTCCGCTGCAATATCACAGTCCCAATAAAAATCGCAGATCGCCGCCATTACTAGTAAAAAAAAAATAATAATAAAAACGCCATAAATCAATTCCCATAGTTTGTAGATGCGATAACTTTTGCGCAAACCAATCAATAAACGCCGATTGCGATTTTTTTTACCATAAATATGTAGAAGAATATAAATCGGCCAAAACCGATGAATAATTGTTCTTTTTATATTTTATTTTTGGATATTTATTAGAGCAAAAAGTAAAAAATATTGTTCTTTTTTCAAAATCGTCGCTCTTTGTTTGTTTATGGCGCAAAAAATAAAAACCGCAGAGGTGATCAAATACCACCAAAAGAAAACTCTATTTGTGGGGAAAAAAGGACATCAATTTTATTTGGGTACAACGTCGTACGACCGCGCAATTGTCATTCAAAATGCAACAGCGCTGAAACCTGAAAATTGGTCTGGGCAGAAGGGGGGTTTAAGTGCCCAGTAAGGAAGTGGTTAAAAAACTTCTAGCTTCCTTTAATGTTAGCAGCAAAAATCACAGTTGCAATGGCTATTCAGCAACAGTTACAAGGATAGGCATACTCTCATATGCATCAACACTGTCAAAAGATCTACAAGCGAACATCCAGTTTACAAGTGATGGATATGTTAGATGAACTTTCTCTTCTTCTCATGGAAAGGGGGTTTTGTTTATTACACTTTTTGGTTTATGGTTCTTTGAAAATAAATAAATGTAAAAATATAACTTCACTGTTTTTTTTGTATAACGCATGGTGAACTGCACACCCAAAAGAAGTTAATTGCGTTAAATAATGGTTACAGATCTTGCTTTTAGACCACAGTAATGTGTCCCAATTTTCGACATGTAAGTGAAACCAATCACACTGTGAGAAGCTTTGGCTTTCCTGACCTTCCAGAATGGTTTCTAAATTATCGCCCTAAGCATCTCACATTAAGGGCAAAGCCTCCAGCAACAAAACCTTATGAAAGTTTGGCTCGCTGCATAGCTGGCAACTGTGTTTGGCAACACTTATCTATGTGACGTGTACATATATTTAAAAATGTATCTGTTAATACTATTAAATTTGAATTTCAGGAAAAAAATAATTGCTTTGGCAAGTACTGTTTAGTGTCTGATAACTTTTTTGATATATTTGAGTTAACATCTTTTATTGAGATACATTTAGCTTGAAAAAACAGTCACCGTTACCTATTACCCTCAATCATCAGGAATTATATAGGTAATATTTAAAAACTACATTAAACTATTTTTTGCTCAATTGCAAATGTATTTAGTCACATGACACATTTTTGGTATAACCCCAGTGACTACATGACCTGTGTGGAAGTGAAACAAATAAAACTTATATCCTTTTCTTTACTGCATATTTTCCTTTTCTTTTTTTTTCTTTTTTTTGAACGCCCTAAAGTAAGATTGTGTTTCTGGAATGCATTCGGATAGGCCTAAATGTGGAAGATGAGCAGAAATTGTTTGTTGTCTTGCTTATAGACCTCTGTGTACAATAGTATATGTTGTTTATTTTTTTGTTTGTTTTGTGTTTTTTTTTTAACTGGAGATGATGGTGTGGAAACGTGAGCATTGTAATACATAGTGGGGGATATTTAGTAAAACTGGTGCACTCAGAATCGGGTGCAGCTGTGTGTGATAGCCAAACAGCTTCTAACTTCAGTTTATTCAATTAAGCTTTGACAATAAAACCTGGAAGCTAAATGGCTACCATGCAGAGCTGCATCAGATTTTTGTATTCTCCAGTTTTAGTAAATCAACCCCAGAGTGTTCAGTGTTAGATCCAAAATTCTTTGCCAGCATTTGATGGAAATGTAATCCCAATGTTTAAGCGTACTTAAAATATCTACAAAAAAACTATTGCAGTTGAAATATATATATGTGAGCAGATACACCTCAACCAAAGGATTTGTAACTATGTTTGAGCAGTTTTGGGATTTACACAGCCCTGCCATGTTATATAGGCAGATACAAAATTCTTAAGCATGTAAAATGTTGTCATGTGTTTGTTTAAACTCTGTCTTTAGATGTTTGCTTGGTCAACCTTTCAGCTGTTTTTGTAATTTGACAAATAAAATACTATGGGTTTGACTTTTCTGGTTTTAAGACTAAGCCCGGACTTCCTGTCGTCCTACCTATAAGAGCACATTGGACAGGGAGATAGGAGTAGGAGGGGCTTAGCTCTGAAGTCAGTAAAGCCGAGCCATTGGTAACAAGCAAAGCCTGAGATATCTGGCTAATAAATGCAACTACACATATCTTGTGTTGCCTGGTCTTAGACAGGAATTGTACTTAACATAAAAAATGTCTGACAGCATCTCTTTTAACACAAAATACTGGCTTACAGTTTCAGCAGCAACATTTTTTTTATTTACTAAGTCATATGTTGAGAACATGTTAGTATGCAATACTTAGCATTTAGATGTGTGCCACCATTTGAATTGCACTCTTAAAGCTATATTTATGTACGTTGTAATTATGTATACAAATTCTCTTCTTGGTTCAGTGACCAGTGGGGACACAGACAGTAGTAAAAACCAGAACAACATACTCAGATGTGCTAGGAACTTTTAGACTTGCATATGTAGATAGATGAAGGAAAATGTCAAACAAGCTTTATAGCTCTGACAAGGCAGCTCCCACACATGAAGGCTTTCTTCGATGGGCACCCAACAGTAGTTCAAACCATAAAAATACATAAATGAGCATCAGTCCAAAACCTAAAAAAAGAGCCCTAGATAAATTTAATTATTGATAAAAAGAGTTATACAAAAATTGCCAACATGTTTTGGGGCAACATTACTCCCCCAGCAACTTCATGGCTGCTCAGCAACTGCTCTCACGTTATTACTCCATGAGAAGGGTTCAATACTAGTTCTAATATACTGTAGATCTGTGAAGTCACTGTTTTCTCTAAATCCATCCAAGTTTTATCCTGTGTTGAGCTCTGATGAAAGCGGAGTGGTGTTGCCCTTGAAACACATTGGCTGTTTTTATATGACTCTTTCATCTGGTTTTGGTCTGGCTCTACTTTCTATATTCTATGGTTTGAGCAGTAAAAAGCAAGCAGATGTGCTAACCCTTTCCCATTGTATAAAAAAAGCTTTGGCTGAAGCTGTAATTTAACAGTTGCCTATTCTTCATGAATAGTTTTATAGGTAAAACTATTTTACAAGAATTCAAATTACAAAAAATGATAATGTTTTGTAGAGAATATATTTTTAACAATAACATTATGGCTATGATCTTTAGGTGTGTTTCTTGATTGTGTAAAGATAGAACACTGTCTATTGTAATTACTTTAGGATGAGGATTCCAGCTCTTAAATCTGTTTCCAATAACAAGAGTTCAATGAATAAGCTAAATCTGTCTATTGGAGTCATGTAGACTGTAAGCCAAATGTAGACATTTATGTTTATAGAGTGTCGATTATAACAATGTGTCTGATGATTTAGTAGCTATCGGCTTATGTTTTTAACATGTTGTCAACACAGTAGAGGTCATCCATTACGTTATTTTTACAGTACAAAGTGGTTTTGTATTCCATTGCACTAGCTTCCCTTTTGGAAAGGCTATATAACAGATATTTTAGATTTTAAGCTCTCACAAGCAGGGCCCTCCTAATCCTCTTGAATTGAAGTTCATTATAATTATATTGTTTCTATTTGCTTTTTAAAGCTCTGAATAAACTATTGGTGCCATATATATCCTGTATAATAATTATAGGTGTGGGAACTACTGGAGTAATAATTTGTATGGTCAATGGGGTGTGTTGGGAGCAAAAATGGGGTAAAGTGGGATTCTCCAACTCCTCACATTATAAGAGCCTTTCATGACCCAATGGACCAAATTGAATGTGCTGGCCATACAGCATGATTGTAAACACTTTTTTTGTAGATAGTACCAATGGTACAAATAGCAATAAACATGCTGCCTACATGGACTGTTATGGAAACAGTCATATATGCGTGAAAACCCATATCTACTGCCCTGAAGTGACTGTTGTAATTTAAAGCAGAACAATAGAAAAAACACTTACCTTAGTTCCCACAAGGTCCCTCAAAGGTGTTGGCATATTCTCACTGGTTTCTTCCAGGTGCCGCTCGCAAGATGACATCACTCCTGCACATGGGCAGGAGTCAAATCATCCCAGTGCACAGGCAGTGTAGATTTTACATGGGATTGTATACAATCTTGTAAGTGTATTTTATTGCAGAAGAGACATGTCCCTACTGCAATAAAAAGTCTACCTGTTCGCAAAAGTTGAGTTCCATTTTAAATGGAAACAAGACTAAGGCCATCCTTTCCTTCAAACAATGCAAGACAAGTCAGTTGTGAATACATACCTAAACTGCTTTGAAATAGGAGCAACCTGAGAGCCTACAGAATCTGAAAAACTTCCTAATTGCAAAGGATAAGACTGTTTCCCACTAGTATTTCACAACGCAACACTCCATGTCTGATCACCCAATCAATGTGGGGGACTTGTTTTATGTAAAGATTGGTATTTGCATGCCAGATTCAGGGGCTCCAAAAGAGCTGAAGAGGGACATTTTTAGCTGTTTTGGTGTGTATCGACACCTTTTTTTTTAATATATGTAAAGATTAAATCTTTGGTAAGATTTTACAGTGATCAGCACAGACATTAAAACCACATTTCACCCCATCTTTAAGCTAAATGACAGCCCTGAAAAGACTAATAATTAAAATTGGGCAGGATGAGTAAAGCCTACAAATTATATGCAAGCACCACATGTCTATGTATGTGAGATAGAGACCCTAATGGGTGTCACTTTCTCACTAGCTTAGATCAGTGTTTCTCAACCTTTCCTCAATCAAGACGCCCATTAAAATTCTCAAGGCACCACATTCTAAAATGTAAAAAGCTAAAACAAATAGTTTTACATAACACAGCAACATCCACGCATGTAGGACACTAAAATTTAGAGGGGATTTATTCTTCCACAGCAAATACACTTTTACATACTGGTACTGACTAGTATTCCAGCATTTTTCATCTCCCTCCGTTTCTCTCTCATACTCAACTAATGTGACCCAGTGTTGATGGAGAAAGGCAGGGAGTGGCAAATAAGGATGCTGTGCAAGCACCCTTCTCAACAGATGATGTCCTTGGTTGCTATGATGCCAGTGGCTAGAAGGTTGTAATTGTGCACAATGGAAACCTGTTTCTCTGTGTAACTAAAAGGCAAGCTTGATCTATCCACTGAATTGTATGCAATTTTTGGGCATTTTTTTATTCATTTTGTGAAGGCACCCCTGAAGAAACCTGAAGGTACCCCAGGGTTCCTGGCCACCCTGGTTGAAAAAGGCTGAGCTAGATTGCTGCAGAATCTCACTTGCTTAGCACCAATGGAGGGGCATGCTGGTCCTTCAGTAGTAGTAAAAGATTGGAGGCCTTTCAGTGATCCTGTTTCTGTTGAGTTTTTGCCAGTGGCATAATCACTCTCCTGACATGGTTCTAACTTTGAGTATAAGTATCTCAAATAAAAGTAAGAGGCATCTAATGAGAGATCACATACTACAATACTTTACCTGCTTCTTCGCCAACTGCTGTAGACTGCTTTTGGTATTGAGGGTACACATAGATATCTGATAACTTTTATTTGACACAACCCCACAGTAAATATAACAGTTGTTATGGTGCAGCACGGTTATCCTACCACAGAATAACCATAGTTACACTGAAAAATTGTAGTTACATAGTAAGGTTGACTAAAGACACCAGTCCATCCAGTTCAACGTGTGTGTGTGCGTGCGTGTGTGTGTATGCGTTTATGTCACTACCATTTCCCATATCTCTGTATATTGCATTCACTAAGATGCCTATCTAAATAATCGACACACCCCACTGACACCATCAACTGTGGAAGAGAGTTCCGCATCCTTATGTCTCTAACAGTAAGAACCCCTTTTGCAGTTTAGGGTTAAACCACTTCTTGTCCAACGTTATTGAGTAGCCACGTGTCTTCTTAAGTGACCTGAGACTGAATAGTTTTCTCCCCATGCTAGAATCACCATTTAGATATTTGTATATTATGATCATATCTCCTCTTAGGTGTCTCTTCTCCAGGGAGAATACGTTTAATTATATATTAGAAGAAAAAGAAGGCGCACTGGCCTAGTGCATTATCCCAGGGTAAAATTTATTAAAAAATAGATTAAAAATACTCACAAACATATGATGATAATACGCATGAAGCCCCTAGCATGGGGTGAATAGACATATCTTGACGAAAAGTCCTGGACCGTGATGGAGAGGACGTGAGAGCTGCACCAGCTAACATGTTTCGAAGGCCGTGCCTTCTTCCTCACAGCTCTGACCTTCGAAACGTGTTAGCTGGTGCAGCTCTCACGTCCTCTCCATCACAGTCCAGGACTTTTTGCCAAGATATGTCCATTCACACCATGCTAGGGGCTTAATGTGTATTATCATCATATGTTTGTGAGTATTTTTAATCTCTTTTTTAATAAATTTTACCCTGGGATAATGCACTAGGCCAGTGCGCCTTCTTTTTCTTCTAATATATAGTGGCATCTGGGACACCCCTATCCCCGGAAGGCAGCAAGGCCAACTCTATCATCCCTGGGAAGCACTTACCCCCCATCATACTATTGCACAGTGGTCATTGTTTTGCATTTCTAGTATCAAGAATAAGTTTAATGTCTGTAGTAATAGATATCATATAATTTGACCATATGGAACAGTGGCATACATTAGGTTGTTTTCTCAGGCTTTTGTACAGTGTCCAAAAACAGCTATTTTGAGGATATCTGAAGGAGGATGATATTGCCTTTCATTGTTGGAACGCGCCTTAGGAATAAGTTCCCATTTTTGGCAGCCTTGTCCAAACATTTAGATCTCAGCCAACATTTTCCTGCTGTGGGTTGGCGAAAGTAAGACTTTACCTGGTCCCTGGACAACAAGAGATGGGATTTTGTTGCTATGACTACAGCATCTTTGCCTGCCGTTGCACCATTTTTACAATCCTCCCCCAAAATGTTTTATTGGATGCACTGTTTTTTTTTTGGTTTTATATATGGTGTTTTTACAACAATTTAATAGAAGCCCATATTTAAGTGGCCCTAGGACTGAAAAGGAAAAGCTTATGCTCTACAGCTATTCAGCGCTGCCTCTGCTGGTAAAATAAATACCTTTTATCACAGACTACTTATCAGATGGATGTAAAATAATCTGAGGATGTGAATTGTGATTGTAGGTTTAACATAATTTTTGTATTGTTTGCTTACAGTGCAGAGTCTGGATACAAGCCGTGTAAGTGCTGACTTAGAAAGGATTGATGCCTCCATAAACCTCTGGCTTATAAAAGCAATTTTTTCTGCTAAACAGAAAACAACGATAAGCACTGCTAGTGTAGGTGAACTGGTTTCTGGGAGAAAAAAAAGGATTGGGCTGCAGCACCAGCCTTAGGCTGAGAGAGTTAGAATGCATTAAAGAAATAGAAGTCTCTTTTCCCAAAAGGACAGAATAAAGAATTGTACTGTTCTATTTTACTGGGATTTTCACCAATTTTGAGAGAACCTTTTGCCCATAATAATGCTTCACAGAACAAAAAGGAAGAAATGAATATAAGAGGGCAAAATAAAGTCAAATTTCTAGATAAATAGGAAGAAATGTTGCCATTTTTTAACGACTGGATACCGAATGTTTTTACTTTCACTTCCCAACATACGGTTATAATTAGCAGCCGTCAGTGGAAGAAAAAAAGTTTGTTGTGGCTGAAATATTTATTTTCATTTTAACATGAGTATAAGTGTTTGTATATTTTGTCAGCATTTCGGAAGAGAAAATTATTAATGCTCGACATGAAGAGAGAAATGTTTTTTGGAAATGTTACATAATTAATCTTTTAAATTAATTTGCAGGTTGAAAATGGGGACATTTTGTTTTTTTTTCCCCTCTTAAAACCTTGCATTAAAAACTAAGCTGATGTCCCTAAAGAATTGAATCACATCACTTAAAAAGTCTTCTGATAAATGGTGATTTTTGTCTGCCATGGGGCAGTGTTGGTTTAGGTACTTATGCAGTCAACTATATGAGGTCAGTCAAACCTTTCATGATGTGATCACCACTTAATTCTTATTTGATTAATTGTTTACTTCACTGTGGTTTAGCTGATGAAGCTTGTTGTGTTTTATGTGACTTAATGGTCCTGTACTTTAATTTTGTAATTGCCCTACATGTTGTAGGAACCAAGCACCAAAGGGCAGGAAAAAAAATACAGTATTATAATCAAAACAGTAGCAAATACTAATTTCCAAATCACACCACAATCTGTCTATACTATATTATTTGATTTTATATATATATATATATATATATATATATACAGTAACTTACAAAAGCAAGTGCACCCCTTACATTTTTGTAAATATTTTACCTTGCACTCCTCTAGCTTCCATTTGAGGATGCCCCACAGATGCTCAATAGGGTTTAGGTCCGGGGACATGCTTGGCCAGTCCCTCACCTTTACCCTCAGCTTCTTTAGCAAGGCAGTGGTCATCTTGGAGGTGTGTTTGGGGTCGTTATCATGTTGGAATACTGCCCTGCAGCCCAGTCTCCAAAGGGAGGGGATCATGTTCTGTTTCAGTATGTCACAGTACATGATGGCATTCATGGTTCCTTCAATGAACTGTAGCTCCTCAACGCTGGCAGCACTCATCCCAGACCATGACACTCCCACCACCATGCTTAACTGTAGACAAGACACACATGTCTTTGTACTCCTCACCTGGTTGCCGCCACACATGCTTGACACTATCTGAACCAAATAAGTTTATCTTGGTCTCATCAGACCACAGGACATGGTTCCAGTAATCCATGTTCTTAGTCTGCTTGTCTTCAGCAAACTGCGTGTGAGCTTTCTTGTGCATCATCTTTAGAAGAGGCTTCCTTCTGGGACGACAGCCATGCAGACCAATTTGATGCAGTGTGCGGCGTATGGTTGAACTTCCAGTGACCAGTATGAGAGAGTGAGAGCAAGAAACACCAAAATTAACACACCTGCTCTCCATTCACACCTAAGACCTTGTAACGTTAACGAGTCACATGATATCAGGGAGGGAAAATGGCTAATTGGGCCCTATTTGAACATTTTCACTTAGGAGTGCAAGGTCTCTAACATCCACCAGCTCCATGGTGTCGTCATAGAGGAGTGTAAGACGACTCCAGTGGCAACCTGTGAAGCTCTGGTGAACTCCATGCCCAATAGGGTCAAGGCAGTGCTGGAAAATAATGGGGGCTACACAAAATATTGACACTTCGGGCCCAATTTGGACATTTTCACTTAGGGGTGTACTCACTTTTGTTGCCAGTGGTTTAGACATTAATGGCTGTGTGTTGAGTTATTTTGAGGGGACAGCAAGTTTACACTGTTATACAAGCTGTACACTCACTACTTTACATTGTAGCAAAGTGTAATTTCTTCAGTGTTGTCACATGAAAAGATATAATAAAATATTTACAAAAATGTGAGGGGTGTACTCACTTTTGTGAGATACTGTATGTATATGTATATATCATGTATATACTGTATATGTTACAGTGGTAACAAAAGGATTCCAAGAACTAATGTAGCTCCAGGGGCCTAATTTGTAACTGTTTTGACCTGAATTTGAGGCTGGAATCCTCTGCATTTCATTGCTTTGTATGAAGATGCTTCCAGTGATCACAGTTTTTCTAAGAAGCATGAGAAACGTGCAATCATTGGAACCATTTAGTGGTTTGCTGTAGGTTTGCTAGACTAGGGTATTGGGTTAATTTCCGAGCAGTACCCAAATCATTTGTTCTTCTGCTGTTTTGTATGGGTTGCCTTTGAGACCTCCAGTTTCTACCTGTGGTTTAAAACCTAATAGTAGATAATTAGATTTTCCTAAAATGTCTGGTTCTGACTTAGTTATGTAGCCAATACAATTTGGTGCTTGTTAGAGTCATTCAAATCCTCAAGCTTGCCATTTTTTTCTGCTTTCAAAACATCAACTTCAGGAACAACATGTTCACTTGCTGAATAATATATCTCACCTACTTTCAAATGCCACTGTAACGAGATAATCAATGCTATTCACTTTTTTCATCTGTTATCATGGCATGGTTGTTCGGTGTGTAAAGAGCAGCCAGTTAGATTCCAGCTGTTATTTTGTGGTCCAAGAATAGAATATGAAACCAAGCCTCTTGTGGTTCCTTTGGGAATTTTCCCTTTTTGTTTACTTGAGGTACTTATAGACATGAAATAACTATGAAACTGGAAAAAATGAATCAGACATTTTTCAAAGCAATGCATTTGCGTGAACATGTCATGTTGAGTACAATGTTTTTTCTTTTTCTCTTGTCAATGCATTTCACCTATATTAGAAAATGCATGACCAACTGTCCAGTATGAACAAACTCTTAGGGCTAGTTTACTCTTGCTTCAATACATGGCTTTGGACACACTTTGTTAAAGTTCTCTGAATGCCACTCAAAGCGCCTGTCTGTAAATAGAATTCTTAGCTCACAGTCCTTTTACACCTTGCTTTTGCTTTGCTTTGCTTCTGCTTCATTTCAAAAATTATACCCCATGTTGCTTTAGTGGTGCTTCAAAGCATCTTCAAAGCCTCCACAGAAGTCTATGACAAAGCTTGCTTGAAGCACCACTGAAGCATCATCGAAGCACCACCGAAGCACCATCGAAGCACCACCGAAGCATCAAAAACACATCAAAAAAGCATGTTGAAGTGGTAGGTGCATTAATGTGTGTTGAAGCGAAAGCAAGTGTAAATGAGGCTTTTCAACAGTTGGTACTAGGTTCAGCTAGCAAAACAGTGTGTTCTCATAATGGATGTGTTCCTTAGATTTATGCACATGGTCACCTTACCCATTTTGGGGAAAGTGACAGTTCCTTTGCAAAGTGCCGCCCACCCGACCCTCTGCTACTTACCTATTTAGTGCTCCCCCGCTGCTATTCCTCTGTCACAGCCAGCTCTATTCCCAAAGCATCTGGATATGAGGAAGCATATGACCTACTCTCATGTGACCATGTTGGGGTCTATCAGAGGGCCCGAGTGCTGTCACATTACAAAAGGAGTGATGTTAATGCTTCCCCTAGCATTCGACACCAACTGGCAATGGGGTTTTTAATGCTGGCTGTGACTGACAATGGAGCAGTGGGAAAGCACCAGCAAGGGGAGTATAAGGAGGTCGGGGGGGTCATTTTCCAAAGATTTGGCCTTTTTGTAAAATATACAAAAAGTGCCAGTGTCTCTTTTTGAGTTTCTTCCCACCAGGATTGGGACAAGAGTTGAGCAGGAGGGTGGGCACTGTGGTATCATGTGAGGTGTGGGGACATGATAAAGAGATTGGGGGAGGGGAAATTGGGGGGGGGGGCAGGAGGTAGGAA
>BLSH010209529.1:370923-383183 GCA_018402905.1 Glandirana rugosa | reverse complement strand
CTTATGGTAATTTCAACTTAAGGTCCAATTCAGATTTATCAGAATATTTTACGTGGGGGGGGGGGGGGGGGTTGTGGATACGACTGATTGGACACAGTGATAAACGTCATTCGAGACCAGGTTAGTGTCCTAGGTCGATGGGACACAGTCAGTCGACACCGAAGCTTTCTCTCCTCCCTCGTTACCGTTACGTACCGGATATCCTCGGATACTCACTGTAGTGGTGAAGTCCGAAGTGGTCGGTAACAGTTCCCGAGAGAGGAGAGAGGACGTCGGTGACGACCGACTGTGTACCCTAGCGTACTGGTCTGACCTCGTTCGACTTTTGTTGATTCATATATGTAGAAATAATGTGTCCAATCAGTCTTATCCACAATCCTCCCGTATCCCTTGTAAAAATCCTGATCAATTCAAATCGGACTTTAAGATGTAATGGGGGGGGGGGGGGGGGGGTGCATTTTATAAGACTATTTAGACTTAACCTGGAATTCAACTTTAATGGTATTCTGAAAATAAGTCCAGGAGTCTTCCAAGAACAATAAGCAACTTTTCCCTAAAGCCACTTTGTTGCTACCCCAAAATATTGCCCAATGCAGTTCCCAGGAGAAGAGGAGGTATAATGTTTACCTCTCCAGTGACAGTGTCTTCCATCTTCTTTCTTTTCAAGCCTTTCAGCCTCTGTGACAGTCTTCAGCATTTGTCACTTTTCAGAGTGTTGGATGTCTGTGTCGCCCACCCCATATTGTGGTTCTATCTTACAGGCGCTACATCAACACAGCAAGGATGTAGGAAATAGAGGGTGGAACTACAATGTGTAGCAGGGGATGCTGGCATCTGACACTCCTAAAAGCATTGGATTCTGAATAATCTAATTGAGGCTGAATTGCTGAAGTGGAAAGGAAATGGGAGACTCCAAAATAATACCAAATCTTTTACAGGAAACTATGTTGGGGATGGGGACATTTTTTAGGCAACAACAATTATTTAAAGCAATGTTATTATACATGACTGCAGAGAAATGTAGGCATGTTTTAACCAGTTATTACCAACCAAAAACCTTGCCCCACAAATAAACACACAGACTTATTTAAATTGGAATTAGGGCAATGCCACAGCTTTATTGAACTTACCAACTGTAACAGTGTTCAACATACCACACAACAATGCCTATCACGGTTATACCATGGGCATCCATAACAAACACAGATAGTCTAAGAGGCCTTGTCTCCACCATCAGTGCAAGACAGGCATTAAACTGATCACAGACTTAAACTTGAGGGCATAACCCATAAAGCAATATTTATCGCTGCCCAGGTAAAACTTCCAATAAAGCTGGGATGAAAATCACAACGGGTGGGCAACTCTTGACGTCAGAATCTCCTCAGAGTGGTGGGACGAGCCCTTGCATAGCCTTTTTTCAACTCCACCCAGTAACCTCATGCTTTAGTGGCCAATCCCGACGGAGCCACTTAAACTCCCTGCTTTTGATTAACGCCCACATACCTGCCACTCTACCAGCAGTCAAGGCTCCCTTTCCCTAGGACAAGGATGGGTCAAGGGGCCTTCATCAGTGAGCGAGCCTTACGAGATTGTGTGAATTACATTAGGATCAGAGTCATGCAGAGCAATGCAGTCTGTTTATTTTGAGTTTATTTCTACAGTGCACTTCAGCAAAAGGCAGTATAATGTTGTGGGGAAAAAGCAAGGCTCCTATATATTCCATACTTATTTCTGACATCATAACAACATTCTTTTACAGATAAATTCCCAGATGAAAATGATATATTCATTCTGTCACAACAGTTTATCTCCCTTTTCATCAAGTTATTTAAATAATAATTATACATAGATATTCCATACTGTAGCATGTTGTCATTTATCTTGCAGTGATAAACAGTGGTGCCATGTTAACTACCTATGCAGATCCATAGAATGAGAGTCTATCAGGTTGTCAGGGAAAGAAATATATTTTAACTGTCAGATCAAAGGTCGATCTACCAAAAAAGATCAGAAATATTATTCAATTCTTTTATCTGGGGATTCTAACAATGAGATATTCCCACTGCAGTTACTAGACCTGCCACAGCTTTAGGATGCCAATCAAGGGTTTCTTTTTTGTCTATTGAAGGACACAGAAAGTCTTAAATCTTGTGGCTATACTGCCATCTGCTGGAGCTTTGGACCCTGGCAAACACAAAAAACTGTAGGCCAGCCCCCATATAATCCCATATGACCCCACACACTACCAGCATGTCTTAGGTTTTTGTCAGTGACTTAGGATGGTGGGCATCTTTTCTACAGCTCTGTTGTGTTAAAGGTCATTTTTTTGCTAGCATAACACCCTTTTCTGCTTCAACTTTTTTCCTTGACACACTTCTCTATACCACTGCTGACTTTTCAATTGCAGTTTTCCAGAGCAGTAACTTTCAGCCTGACTTTTGGAGTACCACAAATGGACCCTGCTAAGCTGGATGTGAGGAGAAGCACTTGGTTCCAGGTAGGGAGCTTTCCAGACTCTGTTCTAGTAAAAGGAAGCTGTGGAACTCCTTTTCAGGTCCAGAGCCAGTGACATTGCCTTAGCATTTGCCCTGTCTTTGAAGACTCACTTAGTGAGAGGGCAATTCTGACAAAATACTGGGAGCTACCTCAATTGCTTGGGTGGTTAGGTGCCTTCACAGAAGAAGTTAATGCTGACATCATATGAAGGCTGGAGTGTTGCATGTGTCATGCCATTTTTCCTGCAATACGGTGTCAAGGAAGCATTTCCCCTCTGCTGTTTCTACTTGAAGCCACATGGAACTTCAATATTTGATCTATTTTTCCTGCCTGCCTACAGTCAATCAAACCCTGACTGCTATCAGCTGTCTGGGTTTCACGAGTACCTGAGATCTTGCCTCTTACCCTGAGCCTATATGTTGCTTTAGCACCACATGTTTGATTTTAGACTCCGGGGTGGTGATTTGGAGCAGTTCCATTGTACTGGGAATCCTGAGCTTGTATTCTGCTGATGGTTCTGGGCCTGCTTTTAACAGCCCAGAATGAAGTTTTCTGCTCTTAAAGTCTGTTCCATCCCCAAAATCCTTCTTGGCTCAGGCAGGTGTAGCTTGACCCTCTAAGCTGAGGTTTTTAGCATGGTCATGCAGGATTTTTAATGCAGATCACCCAGTTATCTGCTGGCTCTGATCTTAGTTGCCACAAGTGCACTGCTGAGCAGATTCCATATCTGATTTTCTTGCAGCCTTAGCAGCTTCTGAGCCATAGGTTTCAAAAACTCTGTCTGATTCAGAGTTGCTCCACTGCTTGCCTTAAACTTGCCCCTGAAAAGTCACTGTCTACTGCTGTTACTACCAAATGTAAGGAGACTGTTTCAGCTTTGATTGATCAAGTGTACACCACTCTAAAAATAGAAGATCAGCCTGTTTTTCCCAGCCTGGGTCAAAACTTTTAAGGCCACCAAGACTTTCTCTTTGCGCCTGCAATTCTAATGTTTTCTCTTTGGGGATTGAAAACATCTTGACAAGTTGTTTGTACTCTCAAAGCTTATTAGGTTTGTATCTCTTTAATGAAGACTTTGTGCCAACATGGTCTATTCCCACTGTGGATCCAGCAGTGTCTTGCATTAACAGGGGACTTTTCTTTAACGGGCCAATCAATAAGCAGTCCGAAGCCCTTTCTAGAGCTCTGTTCTTATTGGCAGTCCCTGCCTCTCATCTGAACCTAGATGTGACTTTACTTTGCCAGACCGTGGGGGAGATTTACTAAAACTGGTGCACTCAGAATCTGGTGCAGCTGTGCGTGGTAGCCAATCAGTTTCTAACTTTAGCTTGTTCAATTAAGCCTTGGCAATAAAACCTGGAAGAGGATTGATTTCTATGCAAAGTTGCACCAGATTTTCCACTCTTTAGCTTTCTTAAATAACCCATCCATGTCTGTCTGGTTAAAAGCCCTTAAAAGAGATCTAACCACTATCAAGGCCGATTCCTTGCTTAGATTAGATGGCTGTGACAGAACATGTCAGCTGTAATGGATCTTTGCCTCATTCTGGATCTTAACATTCTGAATGTCTTCAGTCAAGTCCAAAAATACCACATGGAGTCTACCACATCTGTCACTGCTTCCCTTAACCAAGGGACTTTCTGGCTTATGTGGACAATATTAATGCTTACTTATATGTTCCCATCTTTTCAGCACATCCCTATGCTTTGTGGAGGGGGGGGTGTCTGCACTACCATTTTGAGGCTCTGCCCTTTGGCTTCTTGTCTCCTCCTTATTTACAAGGTGCTAACATCTGTACCAGCCCTTCTACATTGTCCTGTCATCCCTATTGTGGGATGCTTAGATGACTGCTTGTTGAGAGACTTTTGGAAAATGTGAAGTTGACGTTCAAATGTTACAGCAGTTCAGATGGATTTTAAACCATCAAAAATCATTGTTGTATCCAATTCATCATTTGTAGCATCTGGGCCTATTCCTGAACATGGGGTGAAGGCTGACCAGTGTTTTCACACAGACGGTAGCGGTCCTAATCTTCGCTGTGTGGTTGGAATTCTCATTTTTAAACCAGCACTGGAGCAGAATTGAATCCAATAAAATCATGTAAGCCATTTAAAAGCAATGTTTTTATGCACCCTGATTTAACATATTTCATTTTGATGAAAGCTACATACAGTTGGGCTTCATTTTTTTTGTATTTTTACACCTAGGACCATTACTAGTCTGTTATGTCAATTTTGTTTTCCCAGTGAAGACGCCTATTCTTTTAATTAGTATACATGTAGAGGACCTATGTATTTTGATATTTTCTTATCCTTTCCAATTAGTATTTGTTTGAATTGGTTATCGCTCCTGTAATACAAAGGAGGGTTCCTCCTTTTTATATGACATTATGTCACCAACAAAAACTGGCAGTAGGATGAGAATGAGGCAACCTAATGCTCTCTGCCATCTCTGACGCTACACACTTCTGATAAATGTCACTTTGTTGAATATTACCACCGCTAAAATACCAGCTGGACCCGCTGACACTTTTGTACTTCTAATTTGTAGTGTTGTGAATAAATTAAGGCATTTGCGGGTGACTGACAAGAGAGATTCAGATGGAAGCTCTGAGGTTTAAATAATAGTTTGTTCAAATAACCTCGTCGACAACATCAGCCTATTTGTGTCGATACAGCCGAGAAAAACATTTGCAAATTAGATTCATGCAACTGCTAATAATGTTTAACTGCACAGCAGTACTAGAAACATGTGTAATCTGCATTTAATTTGATAGATGCTGAAGGGATTGCTGCCTGCCTTTGATGTCAGACCCTAGCATTCGCACAGTTTAGGGTTGACAGGTTCAAATCATCGCAACTTAAAGCAAACTATCTTGAAGCTCTTGCTGATTTCTCAGACTCTTATGGAATACAAGTGTTATTCACGCATTCTATTGCTCCGAGTATACTTGTTCATTTTGAATGTCATGCATCACACAGTATAAATTCATCCATTTGTAAGAAGGATACTTTATGCAGTTTAGTCAATTGCCCTACCTTCTTTTTAAATGTAGTAGATTATAAGTACGGGGTTTTTAGAATGAGATGTTGATGTTTTTCTGAGCTAAGGTAAATACTGGTTAAAGCTGAACTACAGGCAGACCGCTAAATACACAAATTAAATATATATATAAAAGAGCTGTTTTACCTGCTAAAGCGCATTTCTAGACATACAATTTAGTGATTTACACAGCTCTGCCACACTGCACAGCCCTGTCTGGTACAGCAATAGATTGATTTTTTTGTTGCATTTAAGAACATTTAAAGGGTAATTCCACTTTCATGGGGAAAAAAATAGCAAATAAAAAATAATATAGCGCATATAATTGTGACGCTAATCATATTGTAATTCAATGTCATTAAAAATTACCTTTCCTTTTCAATTTGCAGCTCTGTAATTTTCTGAGAATGCATTGCAATATGGCTACCTGGAGTTGTTCTGTACACAGAATGTGTACTGACCACTCCCCAGAAACATAATTTCCTGCTTGTGTAAAAAGTCAGATTTCAGGCATCCGCTGCAACAAAAATGTCATTTTTGGTGAGATACTTCCAATAGGAACACGCCTAAAGGGATGCAGGCCCAGCAGATTTCCTTATTAGTAGCCTGCAGCTTCACACCTGACAGTTAATTATGAAGCCACTTCCATTAGACTCACTCAGAACAGAGGCACAGAGAAACACAGAGGGATTGCTTCAGAATAACAAAAGGTAGGAATCTGCAACAAAGTTTGTTATAATCCTTGAAATGTACATAGATCACCCAGAGAGGAATGTTTTCTTCTCAACAAAAGTGGAGATACACTTTAAGCTGCCCATAGATGTATTGAATTTTGGCCGGATTAGCAGGGATCGGACGAGATTTGAACCATGTATGGGCAGGCTGGTGGTACTGAAGTCGATCCACCAATCAACTTGAGTAAAACCAACCTGTTGGATTTTTGGCAAGCGATTATTGCCAGCAGCTATAGCCAGTAGTTTCTGCCCAGCCACAGGCAGAACGCAATAGAGCTTCGAGGGGGATTTGAATGATTTTCTTTACTGCAACCCATGAAAATTGAATCATCTATGGCCTGCCTTACGGTTTTTGTTCCTCCCCTGCCTGTGACTGGAAGATGAAAAGAGAAACAGCAGACTGAATAGCTTATCTCTGTCACTCCACTCTCCCCTCTTATCAGACATTTCTTCTTAGCATATGAGCATTACAGTAGAGCTGACTGGCACTTTATGTTGCTTCTTACTCTCCCAGTCTGAGCTCTGCTATCCAGGGGATTGAAATAACTTGATACAATATCAAATTCAGCTGCTTGCATTTAGAAAATGCATTCATTATGTATGAATGATACAGAGCTGCATTAAATCTTGTACTTTATATCTGCCTGGAATTCAGCTTTAAGGGTCAGTATAGCTGTCACCTGTCAGAGCTGATTCTACCATACAATGACCGGGGATTCCATTGGCTCAATATCAGTAGTGGAGCTACTTCTGGAACAGGTGCATAAGCAGGTCAGATGGTTTAGACTTGAACTGGAACTAATATCTGCCTCCTACATTAACTCTAATTATGAAAGTTGGGAGTTTTAGCAACAGAGGCAGACAGGTGGTCAAGCAGCCAAAAAAACAATGAATGTCTAGAGTCTGGTACACACTAATATTTTCTTTCTTCAACTCAGCGGGTCGAACAAAAAAAAACTGATAAGTCCAGTCGCAGCCGCAGTCCAACGTTAGTACAGCAATATCCCCTGTTGAGCTATTGTGTTCTGACAGGGAATTCCCTCCACCAGAATACTCCGGTCAGCGCTCTTAGCCATTGGCTGAGAGCGATGATCAGGAACAGGTCGGCAACTGGTTTTCCAGCATGCTCGTCCAACAGAGACCAGCCAAATGCCCAGCTTCTTTTGGATCAGCTGGCATACACACAGGCCGAATGCCGGTCGGTTTTAATTGAGCTGGCTGACATTCAGACATATGTACTAGGCATTAGTTTGTGAATCTTATCTATTTTTATTTTATGCAAGCTGATATACACCAGCTTTTCAGAAGACTTCCATTAGCTAGTAGATTAAATAAAATCAATATGTTCACTTATTTGAGAAACATTTATTTACAACACTAATAAATATAGAAATATAAACTGAAGCTTTTAGCCCTACCTCAATACGTGTAAGGTTGGTACATATTGAGGAACTGTTTTTATCTGAACCTCCCTTTGTTAGGCCATCAAATATTTGGAGTTTTTAAAAGGTCCTAAAAGACTGACATTGAAAAAGATTCTATAATGCGGTGCAATTATCATATACTGTAGTACCAATGTTCAAAATGTGGTGAAGAAGATATTTTATGAGGATCCTGTAAATAAGATCTGGTGACTAGCATAGAAATTGCTTTTCTTGGAAGGCGTCTTCTCCTAACATATACTTGCAATGTATGTGTGGCAGGGGAAATATTTACTTCTTTTGTAAGAACACAATAAACCCACCTGAGGACTAGGGATGGACCGAACACCCCCGGTTCGGTTTGCACCAAAACATGCGAACAGGCAAAAAATTGGTGCGAACATCCAAACACCATTAAAGTCTATGGGACCCGAACATGAAAAATCAAAAGTGCTCATTTTAAAGGTTTATATGCAAGATATTGCCCTAAAAAGTGTATGGGGGCCCGGGTCCTGCCCTAGGGGACATGTATCAATGCAAAAAAAGTTTTTAAATCAATAGTTTTTTCAGGAGCAGTGATATTAATAATGCTTAAAGTGAAACAATAAAAAATAAATATTCCTTTAAATAATGTGCCCAAGGGGGGGGGGTCCCTTTTTCTGCCTGTAAAAGGGCGCACCTCTGTGATGTTTAGAACATAGCCAGAGCAAAATGACATTTGTGACGGAAAAATTGTCATTTATTATTGTGGCTGTAATGTATTGCCGGCTGCCAGCAATATACAGAGAAATCACTGAAAAAAATTGCGTAGGGTCCCCCCCAGTCCATACCAGGCCACTGGGGTCTGGTTTGGATTTTAAGGGGAACCCCTGTGCCAAAATTTTTAAAAAATTGACGTGGGGTCCCCCCTAATATCCAAACCAGACCTTTATCCAGGCATGCAAACTGGCCAGCCAGGATGGGGGGACAAGCAAGCACCCCCCCAGAACCATACCAGGCTACATGCCCTCAACTTAGGGAGTATGGGTGCTTTGGGGCAGGGGGGCTCGGCGCCCCCACCCCAAAGCACCTTGTCCCCATGTTGATGGGGACAAGAGCCTCTTCCCCACAACCCTGGGCTGTGATTGTGGGGGTCTGTGGGCGGGGGGCTTATCGGAATCTGGAAGCCCCCTTTAATAAGGGGGCCCCCAGATCCTGACCCCCACCCTATGTGAATTAGTATCGGGTACATCGTACCCCTACTACTTCACCAAAAGTGTCAAAAAAAGAAAAAAAACACAGGAGACAATTAGGGACAAGTCCTCTATTAAAAAAGAAATAAAAATAATAAGTGTCCCCCCGTTGTAATCCATTTCAATCATGGCGGGCGATGGACCCAAAAAAAAAAACACAACAGCTACTCCTCCATGGGAGGGCTCCCGCCGACTGACCTCTCTATGTTGTGACACTTTATTTATATGTCAGGACGGGCCACTCGGTGACATACACGCATGACCCGCCCCCTCTGACATCACATGATGTCAGCATGGGCGGGGGACACTCACTTACGTCGCCGGGTGGCCCTGCCCTATAAATAAACTGTCATAACAAACAGGGGGCAGACGGCGGGAGCCCTCCCATGGCAGAGGAGCTGTGCGCGCCGTCTTTGTGCAATGCATTATGGGGCACTCCACGGCGGCGAAGTCACTGCAAATGTCACATAATGTTCTAAATTAGACGAGTCAAACTTGCGTTTGACTCGAACCGCAGGCCCATCCCTACTGAGTTTAAGAGTTTAGGGCACACAATAACATGTCTTCTGCGGCGTGTCGTGTGTCCACTCACCAGGTGCTATGTCACTACTACAGAAGACCCACAAAAACCCTCCTTTAAAATTAGTTGGAGCATTATTCATCTCTACTTGCTCCATGTCAGTGACTCAGTAGATATTGATGTCACAGCATTGGCCTGACAACCAGAAAGCTAACATTCTTAAAGGAGAGGTCAGCAATAGCAGTCTACATAATTCTTTCATGATAGGTTTACTTTAAGACCAAAGGCTTTCTGCGATAAACCTAAAGTTGGAAGCTTTCAATCTTACCCTGCCTCTGTGAATTTTTTTGGCCAATAAAAAAGTCTATCACTTGAACTGAGATTCTTGGGGGTGTTGTATAAACAAATTGCAAACAGAACTCCCTCAGAAATTTGTTGTCCCAGTATTTTTTTTCCTTTTGAGTACTTTGACAGTTTTAGAAAATCATAGGTACCTGCAGGTTAAAAGGCAAAGGTCATTTTAGCAACAATACATTTTATGTGGACTTGTATTTATGTCATATAAATTATGAAACCTCTAAAGAAGTCCTAAACCCTAACTGGATAATATTTAGTTGGCTGAAGCACTGTGTATGATAAACAACTTCTTTTCTTCATAAGATACTTGTTTCCCCCTTTGTTACATCTCAGTACGGTTGATCTGCAGCAGGGCTTCTTGTCTACATACATGCAACCCAATGATGCCTGTATCAGATTTTTCTGGGTGAGTTTCCTGATGGTAACAACAGTAAACATACTTGCCTATGCAATGTGTTACAGCCCAACTGTTTGTAGTTTCCATTGGAAGAGCGTGTGACAGGGTGACAATTCACGAGTGCTATTGGGAGACAGAGCATTGTCACCCTACAATTGGAAGTGCCTGAAGTAGGACCTTTATAAAAAATAACTGTGACCAGGTGCTTAATGTATCATGCCTCCACCCCAATGTATAACATACACACAAAATGAGGCATAATACAGAAGTCATAAAATATTAATTTATTGTACAAGGATTGGACACATATATGTATAAAGTACACATAAAAAATGTTTGGCATATTAACCACTTGCCGACCGCCCGCCATCACCTGGCGGCGGCAAAGTGGTTTGATATCGCAAACCGCCGTCACCTGACAATGGCTGCGAGATTGCGCATTGTGAGCGCACGCCGCCGGAGGCATGCTCGCGCACTCACTGTGTTCCGGGGGAGCCAGGGAGCGGGTAGGACGGACTTGATGTCCGCTGCCTACCCATGATTGCTCCCCCGCAGTGACAGAACGTAGGTCTGTGTATGTAAACACACGGATCTCCATTCCGACAGGGAGAAGGAGTGTGATTGCATGCTTCATGTATATGGGAGCCGCGATCACTCTGCTACCCCACTTAGCCCAGCCCCCACACAGTTGGTAACACACACAGGGAACACAGTTAACCCTTAGAGCGCCTGCAGGTTAACCCCTTCCCTGCCAATGACATTTATACAGTAATCAGTGCATTTTCATAGCACTGATCACTGTACAAATGCCAATGGTCCCAAAAAAGTATCAAAATGTTATGCCACTAAAATTCGCAGATCGCAGCCATTACTAGTAAAAAATAAAAAAAAATAAAAAAAACCCCATAAATGAATTCTCATAATTCGTAAATGCGGCAACTTTTGCGCAAACCAGTCAATATACATCGATTGTGATTTTTTTTTACCAAAAATATGAGGAAGAATATAAATCGGCCAAAACCGATGAAAATTTTTTTTTTTTTTTAATATTCTTTTGGATCTGTATTTTAGTAAAAAGTAAGAACTATTGTTTATTTTTTTGCAAAATTGACGCTCTTTTTTTGCTTATAGTGGTGATCAGAAATTACACAGAGTGATTAAATACCACCAAAAGAAAGCTCTATTTGTGGGAAAAAAAGGACACAAATTTTGTTTGGGTACAACTTTGTACGACCGCACAATTATCAGTTAAAGCAATGCAGTGCCGAATCGCAAAAAGTACTCTGGTCCTAAAGGGGGTCCTAAAGGGGGAAATCCTTCCGGGGCTGAAGTGGTTAAGCCAATGGGTTACACATAATAATACGAAATAGATAACCCAACCTCTTTTCGGTGAGTGGAAACTTTTGTGATCCAACCAAAAAACTATAAAACCATAAAAAATGGTGTCGGTACTAGAGAGAAGACGGTGGACAAACCAAAAGGGTGACCCATAAAACCAGGGAAAAGTGATGAGGACACAGTCTGTGACTCGTCGCCAGTTGTAAACCTCTGTGATACAAAATAATTCGAGGTTCGACCAAAATATCCTAAAACTACAACCTCCGTAGATGAGGGCTTCTTCACTTTCATAAGTGCTTTGCGCAACTCAACGTTGTACGTAAGGAGACAGTATAACGTTAGTAGAACCAATACATTTCGTACATGAACTTTTATATGGTCGAAATGTACTATATAATAATACACATTGGGTAACCGAATTGGTGAAGTCGGGGCCTTCCTAAAGGGGGAAATCCTGGGGGAAATCCTGGTCTCATGAAAAACGCTAAGCCGTGACGTAACGAAATTGACTATTAACACGCCAGCATGTTTCAACATGGGTTTGTTTTAAACACAGGAAAAAAAGGGTGTTTATCTCGAAAGAAAACCACCATAAATTAGTGAGACACATTAAAGACTAGTGGTGATATTCGTTTTTTTCTCGCAGTTAAAACGTTTTTTTATTTGTTATCAAGAATGAAAAATGATTTTATGTCTAGGTTTTCTTATAATTTTTTTTTTTTT
>BLSH010209529.1:299852-338477 GCA_018402905.1 Glandirana rugosa | reverse complement strand
TTTGGAAGTCAATTTTTATTCTATGATCGGGTAATTTTTTATTTTATTGTTTTGGTCGGAAACGACATTATAATTATAAGTTAGGTTGTAAAGGGGACGTCATGAACAAACATGGTTATCTCCAGGAGTCCGAATATCGTTGGTAGTAAGTTGGTCGGAGGAGACTCGGGTCCAGTAGGACCCGTTAGGGGACGGACACTGACCTGTCACTTACTCCCTTTCCATCCTAAAAACAATCGGATAATAAGGGGAGGCATAGGTCATCACTTATCACAACTCGCTTGGGCCTGACATTGCAAGCCCAGGAACCCGAACGATTTTTGAAATGTCCGGGTCCGGGTCCGTGCCACGGACACCCAAAAGTTCGGTACGGACCCGAACGTTACAGTCCGGGTTCGCTCAACACTATTCACTACTGGATACGGAGGGGAATAATAGGCTAACAAAAATCCTACCTTTCCCTCATTCACTGTCCAGTCACAGGCAGGGGATTGCCCAGGATGACCTGGGCTCAGAGGAGGCTGGTTGAATGATGGTTGCTATAAGCCTGAGGACCTCTATTGGTACAAACAAGTACTGCAGGGGAAATGTTGGATTGAATATTAATATTACAGCAAAGGCTGGTTTTGTTATTTTATTTTTTAATGGGCTAGTATCTTATTTTTAACTGAAGGTTTGCTTTAATACATAGTTCTCCCATGCTGCCAATCTGGATTTAGTACCTGCTTCCAAAATATGCTCAGTGATTTAATTCATTAGTTCTTACATCATTGCTGTGTCTTGTAGTGATATAGGGACTGCCAGGAAAACCCCACAAAGAACAGCAAGGGACAAGTTATCCAACACAACATTGATTGTCAGCGGGGGAGGCAGTTAGTAACTTTTTTCTTCGAAGGTGACACTTTTTTTTTATCTTTATTCTAGAGACTGGGCTACTTTAGGTTCCTTCAACAGTACTAAAATAAATTAGTCATTGACATTTGTTAAAAGGTAATTTTTACCTAAACTCGTCTCTTAAACATATCAGCTTTTTGTTTGCTAAAACGTGAACAGACACTTGTCAGTATGTAGCATTTGCACAAAGAAAGCTTTTCAGCGACACAGAACCTATTGAAAGCTAGAGGGTTCAAGAAAGATTAGGATGTGACATGATTTGGTGAGTTTTGACAAAGCTGTTTTTTTTTTCTCAAAGCCAAGCATGCACAGCCAGAGGATATATGACTACATGCTACTTTTGACTGTATTAAAGAGTTAATAAAGGTCATATGCAGTGTATGACAGCTGACAGAAATGTTCCCACAGGACCGCAATAAAAAAAATGAACAAAACCCACTATGGTTTTATCCACTGTGTGCTGAGCTTTCCATGGTGAACATAGTAACACCCTACTATCACATTCTAAAGAGAAAAAAAGAATTTGGATTTTACTGCTGTACACGTTTTTTTTTCCTCCAAATTCTAAGCACTCCTATCAGTCATAGTTTTTACCAAATATAACATTTACATTTTTTCAGACTTTTTGTAATATTTTGTTAGTAATTAGAACAGACGAGGAAAATAATTTATGGATAATACTATAATTTAATTGCAGGAAGTCTGTTCTCCGTGCCTGTGCTACTAAGGCCATTACAACTGTAGAAGGTGGTGCACTATGGCTGCATGACCTGAGGAACCTCATTGTAGGTAGTGAGGCTTTCTCGGTCATGTGGCCACACAACCCCTGTTTCTGAATATACAGTAATACCTGAATGCAGGAAACCCAGGCACATTAATATTTTTGTTAATCATTTATAAATAATATATTCCGCTTCGCAACAAAAAATATGTACATTTATGTTGCTCCTGATATATGGTTAATTCATCAACCATATCCTTTATTTCACATATACAGCATTTGCACACAAAAGGCAAGCATCATAAATATTTAAAATGGGCTACTCATAAAATGTGCATTTATCCGCTGACCCTTGTTTCCTCAACTGCTTGACATTGCTAATAAAATATCGGGTCCTTCAAGTTTCATCTTTTTCCTGGGTTGGGTTGACAAATTTATCCATAGGCAGGTTTCTCTCAGAAGTGTCACCCGTGGACATTTCTCTCAGCACCCGGTCTAATGTATGCTGTGCCTATGCACAAAATGCTTTCCTTGCCTGTAATTATTGAGCGATCACTTGAGCACAGTGGTGGCTGGCGCTCCATTGGTTAGGGGGCGGCAAACAAACCTGAGACATCTACCCCCCCGGTCGCTCCAGTCCGCCATCCCACACCAAACCCACCCGTCACCAGCTCACTTACGCCATCCAGATCACGGCTGCGGCTTCCCCCCTCTGTTTCGTCTGTGTCCCAGCGGTCACTGCTTCACCTCCCAGACAATTGAGTCAATCGGCCAATGGGGTCTTAGGACTCGTGGCCAATCGGGTCTCAGGACTCGCTTCCTGATTGGCCGGGAAAAGAAACAGGAAGACATTAGGGAATATTAATTTGCTAATGTCACACAACTGGATGGGCTCCGGGTGCAGTGCCCTGCACCCCAAGCCCACCCTTTTTTGAAGCCAATTAGAGCCTTGGGCTCTAATTATGTGCTTAAAAAAAGAAAAACCCCATTGAAATTGATGTGTCCGGCGCCCTGCATGTAGATTTGGGGCCAGGCACATGGATTAGGGTGGTGGCTCCACTTATGAGCAGCCGCCACTGCTTGAGCGCTATTTAGCTGCTGCAAAGCTATTGGCAGGACTAAGCCACAGGGCATCCTGTATACTCCTAGATTGTAAGCTCTAACGAGCAGGGTTCTCTGATTCCTCCTGTATTGAATTGTATTGTAATTGTACTGTCTGCCGTAATATTGTAAAGCGCTGCGCAAACTGTCGGCGCTATATAAATCCTGTATAATAATAATAATAATACTGGTGACACCCCTATTGCTTAATGTGTGAATAGATGACAGCAAGGGTCCCTGCAGGAACTGATATCAATCAATAGCTGAGGACTGCCACCCTAAATGCGAGCCTGCCTCTGACTTGGGTAGCTTAGTATAGGCAGGGGAAACATGTTGTACATAGATGCACTGGGGTTTATTTTCTAAAACTGGATGTGCAAAATCAAGGTTCACTTCTGTATAGAAACCAATCAGCTTCCAGGCTTTATTACCAAAGCTTAATTGTACAAGCTGAGGTTAGAAGCTGATTGGTTTATATGCAGAAATGAGCCCAATTTTGCATTCAGCTTTAATAAATAAACCTCAGTGTGCATTAGACTGGGTACTGAGGCAAGAGTGTATGGGTGACACCACTGAGAGAAACCTGCCTATGGATACATTTGTCACCCCAACTCAGGAATAAGATGAAGCTTGAAGGATCCAATATTTTATTAACAATGTCAAGCAGTTGAGGATAAAAAGGGTCAGTGAATAAATGCACATTTTATGAGTAGCCCATTTTAATTATTTATGATTTGACTCTACAAACAGTTTAATGTCTTGAATTCTATATAGCCCTCTGGAGAAGGGAAGTGATTTCCAGTGTTGTGTAAAAGAAGGAAAGCTATGCATCCATCCTGCTATAATTTATCATCAGTAATGCTGCCTGTGGCTCTAATCTGCCATGGAGACTCTTATAAAAATATAGTGCTTTTAAAGCAGAGTTCCACCCTTTAAGGGAAGGTGACCCACCGACATGCCACAATTAGCATGTAATTTTTTTTTTGGGGGGGGGGCATGTTTTGACAGGGTCCCAGCTGCACTTCCTCCTCTGGCTCCGCAGCACAGGAAGGAAGTTCACCTCCCCCCCTCCCTTTCGGTGATCTTCTGGGACACGTCACAGGTCCCAGAAGATACGCCGGCCATTCACAAAGTGCGGCGCGGCTCACACATGTGAAGTGCGTGCCCGGCTTTGAAGCCGGGTGCCCACACTTGTGATGTCGGCGCCACACAAAGGGGTGGGAGAAGAGGGAGGCTTCGGGGGGCCTATCGCGATTATTAAAAGTCAGCAACTACACTTTTTGTAGCTGCTGACTTTTAATAGGGTGGAACTCCGCTTTAAGTATTGGGCACTTTTAGTACATTTCAGTTTCAGTGCCTAAGTGGCCTACCACCAGACCTTCATTCTAAGCAGTAAGCAAATATTGACTTAAAGGTTACTGTGGACAGCACAGTAGCTTAGTGGTTAGCATTGCTGCCTTGTAGACCTGGGGTCCCTGGTTCATATCTTAGTTAGGGAACTGGCATGTTCTCTCTGTGCTTGTGTGGGTTTCCTTTAGGGACTTTGGTTTCTTTCCACATTCCAAACTGATAGGTTAATTGGCTTCAGTATATGTGTGTATGAATGCATACCCCTACAGCTCTATTGGGCCACTAGGAGTGAAGAGTGGAAGCCCTTGTAATATCTCATAAGCTGAAGATTCACTCTGTGCCCCTATGATGGCATTAGGGGCCTAAGGCCACTTTACTGGGGCACTGGAAGTGAAAAGTGGAAGCCCCGTATAAACTCCAGGCCTGAGGATTAACTACTTGCTGCTTTGATTGTACTGTGTGCCTAAGCTGCTCAGCACTATGCTGTCATCTGCAGCAGCAGACCGAAGTCAAGTGTCAGCATTTAAATAGACCCGTACGGCATGCATAGGGGAAGGACACATTTACTGTAAATTGACCCACCCGGCTAGTCGAATACTTGCAGTGGCCAGTGAGAAGTGAAGAGGCAGTATAGGAACAAACTATACAACCTCTTACAGGTATGCCTTAACAGACTCACTATATTCAGAAACATGTATATCTACAATAATTTATCTGTCAGTTTTATTTAACTTCTGTATTTATATTAGTACATCTAAATATTTCAGCTCATCACAGTAAGTTGTTGGAATGGCCAAACCTGGCATGTTCTTGAATTATGACCACTCTGCATACACTAGTTAGTTTGATTTATGCAATTAGGCAGTGTAAAGTTCAATAACCCCCAGTGACCAATCAGATTTCTCCTTTAAGTAAATGAAAACTGATTGCTGAATGATTGCTTTTGGTTAATGTAGCTTGTCCACGTGTATCTTGTTCTGTTTACTTAAAAGAAAATCTGATACAAGCGATATTCAGTAGTAATATTCGGTAATGCAACACATTTCTTTTTTTTTTGTTTCTATTGAAGATGATATAACATACATATGAGAAGAAAAAAGAAGTACAATAGCACATGAATGGGCAGTAAATTCACATTTTACAGATGTAAGATTAATACATAGACGTAATTGTGTACATAGAAAGAGTACATTTCTATTTTCCTATTTTAAGGAGGTAGTACCTCTAATAAGGCTACACATTAAAAACGTGAACTCTTGGAAATGTATAAGATTAAAACAGGGGGAAAGAATATGGCTAGAATAGAAGTAGAAGGATAGAGAAGAGGGGGTGAGCCAGCCATGGCGCCCTCTCCATCCGGAGCCGACCCAAAGGCTGTATTTATTTATTTTTTGTTTTTTTTGTTCTTTTGTTTTTGCAACACATTTCTATTGACAGCGGTTAATACAATGTAATGCTGAATTCACTCTGGACATAGCCATGACCTCTCACCTCACACAGCAAAGTTTGTAGTTTCAGTTTAGTGCAACATTTATGTAGCTTTCTCCAAATGTGGAAATGTAGTCAAAAGGTAAAGCCGCTCATTTGTATCTACTACTCACTTTGTTGTTGAAACTCTGTTTTGCCCTATAGGCACTGCTTTGTATTCATTATGCAAAAATGTATTAAAAATATAATAAAGAAAAATATGTGAAGCCATTCATTTTCCATTGCTGGTTGTTTAACAACAAGAGCATACATTTAACAACATACAAGCATTTTCTGAGAATCTCACTATGCTTTTAGCAATCTGGAAGTGGAAGTGGAACAGTGATTAAGATCACACTTCCCACTTATCAAAAGGGCATATGTCATCATTTCTTAACCTCATTTTATATTTAGGTAAAAAAAAAAAAAAATGTTGTTTTGCTGTGACTAAAAATGAGTAGTTTTCCGCAACCTAAGCAAGCCAATGATTACAATGACTCTTTAAATCACCTTTGGCTTAACTTAAACAGCATTATTTTGACATGGTACTCTAATAACACACACAGTCTTTGATTTCGGAAGCATGTTTACAGTTGAAATTCAGCTGGAATTCAATGTAAAATTTAATTCAAATTTCAATTCGAATTTTGGAAATTAGTTTCATTATTCGGAGCATTTGGTAAACTTTGTTTATACTGTAATTTGGGTATTCGGATATATCCGAATCTCTGAATAATGAAAAATTTGTCCGAATATTTATTCAAAACTAAATGAACTACACATGTCTGTTTAGAAGTGTACTGTGTTCAACCATGCAGAACTTAATAGTGAGACAAGAGGACCAACTGGAAGCAGAGCTTGCATATGTAAAGCTTGGTACACACTACAGTTTTTTTTTTTCATGCAATCCAGTGGGTTGCACCAAAAAAAATTGACAGCTCCAATTTTTGGAAGGTTAGTTCAACAATCTCCCCTGCTGAGCTGTTGTGTTTTGACAGGGGGACCCCCCCCCGAACACTCCAATCATCGATCTCTGCCATTGGCTGAGAGCGCTGATCGGGAGTCGGTCGGCTGCTGGATTTTCAGCATGCACATCTGACAGAAGCCGGCCCTTTGGATCGTCCGACATACACACAGGTAGAAAGTCAGCCGTTTTTTTTAACCAGTCGTTGTCTCCCGGCATTCGGCCCGTGTGTACGGGGTTTAAAGTGGTTGTCAACCCTTGACAACCACTTTAACCTACAGGTAAGCCTATAATAAGGCTTACCTATAGGTACCCTGAATTTTTCCTAAACCTGCACGGTTTAGGAAATATACAATGTAGATGCATGTGTCAACGTCATCGGCACATGTGCAGTGAAGAAACAGCCCGACTGGGTCATTTCTTCACTAAGTGGGGTGTAAATGACGGCTCCCGTGCGGGAGTGACATCAACATGGCTCCGGCCAATCACAGCACTGGAGCCTGCACTGTAATTGGCTGGAGCCACTGAACCCGGAAGCAACATGTTGCCAGTCACATCGGCGTTCGGGGACTGCTGCAAAAGTTTAGTTCCAAGGTAAGTATTTCATAATGAGTTAGTATGCGATGCATACTAGCTCATTATGCCTTTGTCTTGCAGGGTTTTTTTTTTAATCGTAAATAGACTTGTCAACCACTTTAACCTCCCTGGCGGTATGATTATGTCAGATTTTTGGCTGAAAGCAGTACCATTATTTTGCATGGAAATTTGGCGTTTTATATTGTAGGCCTGTAATTCTTAGGAATAACTCACTTAAATCTGTCCAAACAAGAGTCTAGTAGACATCCAGGGTATGATAAAGTTTGAAACATGAAATCATAAATTATAATATAATAAATAACTATAAATAATTATCAAAAATAACAAAGTAATAGTAATAAAATGTATTCAATAATGTAATCAAACCAAAAACACTGAAATTTGCTCAGTTGCAGAATTGTCACTGTCGTCACTTTCAGTGTCTGATGATGAATTTCCCCAAAAATCAGTATCGCTCAATTCTGCAAATGATTCTTATTTACTATCGGTGTTTTCTAGATGATCAAAAACCACTTTTGACGTAAAGGGACACTTTTTGGTTGCCATGGACATTCTCAGAAAGAATGACATAAATAATATAAAAGTGCATGCAGGTCACTGGGCAAACCACTAGGGACAAAGGGGATGTGAAATTATTTCATACAGTAATGTAATCTGTAAGATTACAGTGCACTGTATGTGCTGTGTGTGTTTCACTTTTTTAATTTCCCGCCGGTCTCCGTCCACACGACACTTGCAGGGAACAGAGCCCAGCACACAGAGGCATCTGGCGGCAGACACAGCCCGCCGACACGGCGGGGGACATCGCTGGATCCAGGGGACAAGGTGAGTAGCGCTGCCTGGATCCAGCAATGCAATACCGAGTGTGGCTCAGGGTTACCGCTAATGATACTGAAATTCCACCCCGAGCCACACTCGGGATTACCGCCAGGGAGGTTAATGATTATTTTTAGATATATGTGTGATTATGATCAGCCCAAAGTATATAAAGTGAGTGCTATTAAGAAAAAAAGTTTATTTTGTTATTATATATGCATGCCTGTGAATCCTTATAAATACATATATATATATATATATATATATATACTTTTCTCCCTGCATAATAGTTCTGCACCAAGTCTCCACTTTACAGTTCCTTTCTTGATATTTAAGCTATTGGGCATATTGGGGTTTATTTAACTCATTTGCTCAATGGTCATTGGAAAATTTTAGATTTTTTTTTTTATTAAATTGGAATTGGTATCAAACTGTTGGATTTCGATGTGTATGGCCAGCTTATGTGCCAGACAACTCATTGGAAACAATACACTTCCTGGCTGATATCCTAAAAAGAGAAGCTGAGTGACTACAACTTGAGAATTTGCTCACTCTAGTGGCTAATCTACAAATTGCTACAGGCATGTAATAATGCTTCACATTGCAAAAAAATTAGGGTAAACACTGCAATAATAGCTCAAAATATACAATACTTTAAATGCAGTTCGGCTGTTGAGAACTTGAGTAAATTGTAAAACAATATATATATATATATATATATATATATATATATATATATATATATATATATATATAAATGTATAAAACATATAATATACTAATTACTTAAAACTAACCTTTAGACAATCCACTAAATACACAGATGAAATTCTGTACATAAATATAAGGGAATTGTTTTATCTGCCTAAGCTTTTGTGTTTCTGTCCTTCCACGTCTGATCTGACAGCACAGTTGCAAGACTAGAAACCTGATTTTTCAGATCTTCCACCTCCCCCAGCCTGTGAGTGGACAGGGAAAAGAGAGGCATCAGACTGGTGAGCTCTGCCCCCTATCGCTTAGCTCTCTCCTCCTATCAGTAGGACCCTTGTTAGCGCATGAGCACAGCAATACAATTGACTGGTTCCTTGTGACACTTCTGCCTCTCCCAGCCTTAGCTCTGCTGTACAGTGCATTACAAGAGGCTGATAGCAAGTCAAATTTAGGTATTTTCACTTCTAGCAAAAATATATTTAATCATATATGATTGAACATAAAACTGCATTGTTTGTGTCTTTTTATATCTCAATGGAGTTAAAGAAGATCTTCAGTCCCCACACCCAAAAATTTAAAGCCAGCACCTACAAATACTGTAGCTGCTGACTTTTAATAAAAGGACACTTACTTGTCCAGGGATCCAACCCTGTCCTCATCCGAGCTTATCCTTCGCTGGTCTTCGGGTCCCTGACACCAGCATGATTATTATATGAAACTGGATGGATATACTTGGAGCTTCACAGCCAGCTTCCAACTGCAAATGCCTGAGCTGCACTGTGCTTTGTGAATGGTTCCGCAGCCTTCTGGCACCAGTGACATGTCCCAGAAGGCTGTGTGTGTGGGGGGACCGGTACCTGTCAAACCCAGGACTGCAACCCCCCCCACCAAAAATGAAAAAAATGGTCAAAAAGTGGGAGAGGAGGAGGCAGAAAAGCAGAACATCCCCTTTTGGGTGAAGAAGTACTGCTTTAATCTTTAATTAATTAATCTTTAGGTCTGACAGTGGTACCTAAATTACCTATATGTCAATGGGATGCAAGATCATTTCATACTGCTATTGCCTGTTGGATTGTCTAATTATATTTAAAGCCTCTGCTGTGCTTCTTAGACTGCAGGCCTGATGAGAGACAAGTGAAAGGTGCACAAGGTGCGTTTTGATGAGACATTGTGGGAAAAACAAAAAAAAATAACACTAACCATTATTGTAATAGATTTAGTGAAACTGGATCAAGGCGCCATGTCAACACACTGGGAAATCGAGCAAGCAGTTTCTCTGCATTATAATCCACCATCTATGGACCAGCTGTGAGCCAGGGTCATTGTGCATGCTGTCCAATTCGTTAGCAATTCAGCTTGTTTTCTGTTACAGCGAGGTAGAAAATACCTACCTCCATTATGGTATGAAGCGACAAATATGTATTTCGTTTTCCTCCATTTGGCAAATGTGCAATTAGCTCAGGCTGCACAATAACCTTGATAATGTTCTACCTCCATTTTCAGAGTGAACAGATATTTTTCTTTTCTTTTCCAATAACTTACTGTAGAACGCAAAACCCTTGAAGCAAAACAAAGCAATTGTTCCATTTTATCACCTCAGCGAAAAAAAGTATCAGGTGGTCATCCGCCCTTCATCAGCACAGGAGACTTTGCCTCAGAATATTAAAATTCTCTCATCCTGGTCCAAAGAAGCTGTGGTCAATATCTTGGATAAATACTTATAACTTAAATTAATGCAGTTAAGTTGTTTTTGTTGGTTTTTTTTTTTAGCTTTGTGTGTTTACTGATTTACATTATTATTAAAGAGAGGAGCAAATTGGATTTTAGCAAGTTTGGCATGCTATCTGAAATCTTGAGTTTGAAAGACTTGCAAAACAGAAAAAAATACTATCCTCCTTTTTTGTAATAAGTACATTTTCATTACATTTCTGAAAAGTTTTCCACACTTGTACAACACAACTTTGAGGAGTACAGCCTTTGCAATATAACATAGCACATGTAAACATAAAAACATAATACATTTCCTTTCTAAGAGGATGCCAATATAGAATGATACAGAGACATTTGCCAGTGAAAAAGTAGGAAATTTTTACTCATACACACACAGAAAGAACAGCTAGAATATCCTTTTAATTGGAAAAGACTGAAAACCAGATTACAACACATGTAACCATTGTAGCCAAGTGGTAAGCTTCAGACAAGAGTATCGGCTTTTTGGTGCTCCAAAAAAAAAACTGTAGCGTTAATCTCCCTGGTGGGATGATTATGTCAACATTTTGATTGTCAAAGCGGTACATTGTTTTGCATGGAAATTTATTGTTTTATATTGTAGGCCTGTAATTCTTAGGAATAACTCACTTAAATCTGTCCAAGCAAGAGTCTAGTAGACATCCCGGGTATGAAAAAGTTTGAAACACAAAATCATAAATTATAATATAATAAAAAACTAGGAATAATTATAAAAAATAATATACTAATAATAATACACTGGAATTTGCTCAGTGGCAGAATTGTCGCTGTCGTCACTTTCAGTGTCTGATGGCGACTTTCCCCACAAATCAGTATCACTCAATTCTGCAAGTTATTCTAATTGTAATGATTAAGCTCATGGTGTACAAGTGAAACGTGTCTACTTCCTTTCCTGTACATGACTATTTGATAAACAAAATTTCAAGCTGCTAAAATTTATTTGTGGAGTGTTGCCTACCCTTCCTTTTATTCCAATTCCCTATGGCTGTATTCTAGCTGGTCTAAAACCATTTTTGATGTAGAGGAACGCTTTTTGGACGCCATGGACGTTCTCAAGTTTCCAGGCAGAAAGAATGCAGGACACTGGACAGAGCACTATGGACAAAACTGAGGTCAAATTATTTGATACAGTAATGTAATCATAATAGATTACTATGTATTGTCTGTGTTAGGTTTTGTACTATTTTGTCTGAAGCCTGGAACTCCGATGCATCAGGCGGAACATTCCGCCAGAGGATACCACCAGAGGATACCACGGGAGGACACCGCAGGATTGCAGGGACAAGGTAAGTGGATACTGCGGTGTAATCCCGAATGTGGCTCGGGGCTACCGCTTTTGGTACTAAAAATTAACCCCGAGCCACACTCTGAATTACCGCTAGGGAGGTTAAATACCAATATCTCCGCACCAGCACACCACTCTAGACCTGATCTCTAGACTAATGGTGCAGGTTCCAAAAAGCTTGCCTTTGCTTTTTATCACACAAAGATACACTGATAAGAACCTTACTCCAACCTGTATAATTCTAAGTCACTTTAGTAAAGCCCGGTACACACTACAGTTTTTTTGCTGCACAGAAACACTGTCAGCTCCGGTCTGAGCTATTGTGCTCTGACAGGGTGGTGCCCCCCCACCAGAACACTACGATTAGCGCTCTCTGCCATTGGCTGAGAGCGCTGATCAGAAGTTGGTTGGCTGCTGGTTTTCTGAATGGCCAGTTTCTGTCAGACAGACCGACATACACATGGGCAGAATGTCGGCCATTTTTTTGGAACCGACAAATGTCTCTCGACATTCTGCCTGTGTGTACAGGACTTTAGTCATCCACAATAGGTCACAGCTATACTGTTTCATCCCAAATAAACCATCTCCTCTTTAACATGTTTCACCACATAGTGGTTTGATCTAAAAACAATATGGTTATGGCTGTAACCTATATTGGATGACTTATTAAAGCGACCTGGAATAGTACACGTTGGAGTGTATTTTTATCATTGTATCTGTGTATTGTTAAATAGATTTTAAAATGGAAGTATGGCCTTTTTTTTCAGAATCATACTTACCTAGGTGGATGCAGCATTGATCCGATGCTGCATCTGTCCCCTGCCAGCTCTAACACTGAGAACCTAGGGATCAAACACTGCTGATCGCTCAGTTCTCAGGGCTCACTGAGCAGTCACTGGCTCTCTGCTCTGACCCCTCTGGGTGCCGGTCCAGGCATGTGAGTGGATCCCAACTTTATTGTCACGATCTTGCTCGAGCCTGGGCTGGCTCTGTGATGTCAGCCGACAGCTGACTTCAACCCGCTGTCTGCTGAAAATGGGTCACAGGAATGCAAAACGAACTGCACTCCTGTGATCCACAGAAGTACAGCCAACAGGAGAGATAGGATAGGAGAATAGAGATAGAATAGGAGAGATAGATAGGAGAGATCAAATTGAAGAGACTTCTAAATGGCTCAGAGAAGACATAGACCAAACCTTGGCTGGCTTAATCGGCTATACTGAGGTGGCCAGAACCATACACGTGGTGCTAGGCTTTCCTGTCAACATGCTCTGCACAGAGCTCTGCAATGTCACTAATTTAAACCAGCAATAAACTCTTGGCACCCTTCCCCTCCACTTTTTATATAACACCACCAAAATGTTTTAATGTGTAATCTGTCCATCCATCCCTAGCTGATTGTGTTCAAGCAGAGTTGCCAATTCGTTGACTGCCAGTCCAAGGGCTCATAGTATCCCCCGCAGCACCGGGTGATTACCTCTGAGAGGTATACATTGGTTAAGATAAAGGAACTATAGATTGATATTAAAAGAGTAGCCACTAGCACAAGGGACACTTCTTATTAAATGGAAAAACTGCCCCCTGTGTTGATTTATAAAAAAAAACACAAAAAAACAAAAGAAAACACTTAATCTTTAAGTCTAACATACAAAACTATAAGCATTAACAGCATACAGGTTCTGGAGTTGCTATCTGAAGTCCTGGAGAGAGGACTACTTAATGATGTTACTGGAAGGTGTCAGAGGCAGCTAATCTTAATTTATATTGGAAAACCCCCCTTTAACACACTCTCCATGTTTCCATTTTTAATGTACCCATTTATTTATAGGGGAATCATTACAATACTGTTTTCAGCAATGGCTGAGATGAACAATTAAGCTTCTGGCGTAGAGAAATTAAGGATGAGCAGAGAATTGGTGGTTGTAAGTTATTTTTTTCTTGGTGTTAGTGACTCTCCCTTATCCCGGCATTGAGCATTTATCATTACATGCAAACAGACAAAATGTAATTTGTACCTGTCTTAATGAAAAATGTTAAATATGCCCTTATCGCTCCAGCCTTTCAGCTACTGTTTATTTAGACTTGTCTCTACACCACCTTCTGATATATAGCAAGACAAAGGCACATAAATGCTGCTGCTGTGAACAAGATTCTATGGTTGAGGTTTTTCTTGCATTTAATCTATTTATGCTGGTCTAAAGTATTGTATATATTCTAAAGAGTATTCCTGCATATATTTCATATTTATATATTTATATATTTTTTTCTTTTCTTTTTTTTTCTCTACTTAAACCCTTAATATGGCACAATTATGTACTCGGGTAAAAAGGAAAACAAAATGTTACAAATTAATTGAATATCTATATTCCATTTTTATAAATGCCATTTAGTATGCAATGGTGTTAGTTATTGTCATAACCAATTCCGAAAACCTTTTTGTAATATTGTATCTTTGTTCCAATTGTGTTTTATCATAGTTATCTAGGAGACTGCAGTCTGCCTTCCTGGCATTGGCAGTTAATGCAGTCTATTTACATTGACATCAGCTGCCCTTTGTCTACTGTATATGGTAGGCCCTGCTATAGTTGTGCTGTAGTGTATTCTGACTAAAGCCCCGCACACACGATCAGAATATCATACAAAAAATACTGATTTCGAAAGCGATCGCGCATTAATCTGATCTTTGGTACACAGCTTTTGTCTGAAATTTTCTGAAAGGACAAACATGAAAACCGATACCAGATCATACGATTTTCGTTTAAATCGGTTGTCAACGCGTGACAACCGCTTTAACCTACAGGTAAGCCTATAATAAGGCTTACCTGTAGGTGCCCTGCATATCTCTTAAACCTGCACGGTTTAGGAGATATACAGTGCACTGCTGATGCCGACGTCATTCGGCACATGCGCAGTGAAGAAACAGCCTTCTTGCCATTCCTTCTCTGTGTTTGTGCCATGACTGGCGGCTCTGCAACACATGCACAGGAGTAACGTCACGCGACTCCGGCCAGTCACAGAGCCGGAGTCGCGGCCCCGGAAGGAAGAGGGGCTGAAGATGGATGCTGCCTGCACAGAGGACATTGCTGGACGTCGCAGGCTTCATTTGCAGGTAAGTGACACATAATGCGATGCCTAGTAGCCCATTATGCTTCTACTTTGCAGAGGAATATGGAGGAAGTAAACCCCATCAGGGTTAACGTCCTCTTTAACCAGTACAGTTTTCACCCGGAAATGCAATACAAATACATTACATCACTTCCGGATTTCGTATGTTAGTAACCTATTTGTTTTTGATATGGAGACTAGCATCCAAAAAAAATAAAGATCATTTGTCTGATAATCTCATAGTGTGTACTAGGCTTACCATGACTGTAAAGTCTTGTTTTTTTTTTTTAAATAAATACTTGTACTTTAGTTATACTTACCTGCTGTGTGCACTGGATTTGCACAGAACAGCCTGGATCATCCTCTTCTCAGGTCCCTCTTCACTGCTCCTGGCCCCTCCCTCTTGTCGAGTGCCCCCACAGCAAGCAGCATGCTATAAGGCCACCCAAGGCGAGTCACAGACAGAGTCCATTCAGACACGGGGCTGTGGTTCGGCCCCGCCCCTCTCTCTCCTGCTTGGCTTACTGACTTTGATTGATAGCAGCAGGAGCCAATGGCATGGCTGCTGTGCCTCAGCCAATCAGGAGGGAGAGTCCTGGGTGGCAGAGGGACTTGTGGGCATCACTGGATAGAGATGGGGCTCTGATAAGTATTAGGGGGGCTGAGGGGGGCTGCTGCACACAGAAGGCTTTTTAACTTATTGCATAGAATACATTAAGATAAAAACCTTCTGACTTTACAACCCCTTTAAGGACTGTGGCCTAAAATGTTCTAATATTGGTCTGAAGTGTTTTCCCTGAAGTTAGAGAAGTCAAACCCTAGTAATAAAGTGAAATTAGTTTTAAACACAGAATAGTTGAATGTAAAACTAGATTACCCATGAGTTTTAAAATGGATAAAAAGTTACCTTTAAGCTACCGTTATTCTTTTGCGACTATGTAAGGGTTTGATTCCCACTGCATACATTACCATTTAGCACTTTATCTAGGGTTTGATATTTCCTAATTCATCTATGTTTAACCATTAATGTGAATATTCCTATACCCCATGCATTCTTGCATCATGGAATGCTGCTCACAGTACTACTTTATACTTGACCACTAGTCAGTTAAGAGTGATCAGATGAAAATAAATTAGAGAGAAGATAGATGATATGCAACTTTAGCAATGTTTCTAGAGAACAAATTAATAATACAGTGGTATGGCTGTACTGCTATAAACATTCTTAAAATATAACTAAAGACATTTTTTTGTTTTGCATAGAGTGGAGAGGGATTAGAACACCTATTAGGTTTTTATTGTTGTCTGTGCCTCCATCAAAGACATTCACCCTCTATATTTGTCTTGTTTACCATTATCATTGAAAGTAAAAGTAAAAGAAAATCCCAAATTTTAGGTTGCCCTTAGAAAACTAATAGAGGGGAAAATCTTTCAATGGGGACACTCGTTCTGGCGACCTGGTGGTCCCCAAGGAATTCCCTTTACTTGCAGGGATTTCCTCTTACTTCCTGTTTGGCAATGAGACAGGAAGTTAAGGGAAATCTGGGACACAGATGGGGAACAAAAATCTGACAGGGGTTATAAATCTCCCTTATACTATACAAAATAAAAAATGCCTATAGTTCTACTTTAAAATATTTTAAAATGTTATTCTTGATTTTTTTGTGTCTAACTAAATGTTCTCTTCTTTTTTGATATGTGTGCCATTTCTCTACAAGCTGCATGCTTATGATATTATCACTGTTTTTTAGATATGAAAAAGCTGTAAATGAATGAATTTTATTGAAACAGTCAGCAGTTTAGTGGAATAATGCAAATTACTATATTATGCCAAGATTAAATGGTTACTTAAACAGTTAGCAGCTTTAGCAGCTGGTATATTTTAATTCTGAATTGGCCAATTAAAAGAAACCCATATTTTTTCAGTCGGATTTCCCGTCATTATTTTAACACCCCCCCCCCCCCTCACTTTGTGTTTGTTTTTTTGTTGCTTTTTGTCTCCATAGAATTGAATTTTATTAATATTTAAATTATTTAATGTTTGCTTTTGGTAATGTTTCGTATGCTCTGATTAGATCGCCGCCTGACATCCAGTGATGTGTTAATTGAGTCTTAATCAGGGCTGCCTTGTTTCCGCCCATCTCCTCTCTGATTAGTCCTACAATCCACAGCATGATAGTATATATTCTCTTCATCCAGAAAGGACGGATCAGCCTGAAGAAGGAGGCGGGACCTCGGAAACGTGTTGTGGCCCATCCCCTCCCTGGTTTGTGTGTCTTGTCTCGCTATAGTTGCAGCTCACAGTGACATATGAGAGCCTACTGAAGTCACCGTCTGCTAGCTAATCTATGCGGCTGGTCCTGGTTCGTGTGAGTGGCCACTCTTCCATCTGGCGTTTTGATCCCTGGCCATCTGACATTGAGGCTTTTGGAGCCTGCTGAAGCTGTTGGTCCCTGATGTTATCTCCAGCGGGCTCTGACCTGTGATTACAATTGCCCTCCAATCCATCCTGTCTACTGTCCTTGTGAATAGCACACCACACCACCTCTGCACGCAGCATGCAAGTTTCTTTGAAGCAAGTGGATACTTAACAAATTGTTGTTGTTTTTACCCACATTGATCTGGCGCCCTTCTCTCCTTTCCTTCCCCCCAACTGACAATGCTACTGTCCAAATCTGCTGCTGTGCTCATTCATCTGGAGTGGTGTCTGTATAATACAGGCAGTGGGTTACTGGCTAAGCCACAAGGGGAAACAGAGGGAAAAATGCCTAATAAAATACAGCCATTATGTCTAATGATTGGTAAGCTGCAATATATTACATTTTTGGTTTTGAGTTTGATACTGCTTTCATTTCTCAGAAACTGCTAGTGAAATTTTGAAATCTAGATCACCTCTCTACTGTTTTTGAACTGCGACTGGACCAGGGATTAATTAAGGCAAGATACCAGCTTTGTTGCCCCTTTCCCCTATAATATACATTGATAAGATTTGCAATAAGCACAGCCAAGCTGTCTATTTGCAGTCTGTACTGAAATGGTTTGCTCCATCTGACACAAACTGCCTACAATTGCATACTCTCTTGTAAAGTGAAATGCAAGTTCTCAGCTTTGACCAATCTCTGCCCTTGGTCCACTGCAGGAGTTGCCCCCTCCGGACATATGACAGCCCCTAGATTCATGTCTAAGTCACTTTGTGGTTGTTCTTGTTCTGGGTCTACACTGGCCAATATCATGCAAGCTTTTTTTTTCTTTCTTATTACCACCACCCCTATTTTTCTTCAATTTTTATAAACCATGTATTTACCCAATCAGTGGAGCTGTTTAAAAACATCAATGCTTCTCGTAGGTGCTATGCTTTGTCTGTTTTTATTTTTGTGCTTTTTTTTATGCAGGCTAGATTAAAATGATTCAAACTGTTTTCAAGTAAGGCTAACAAAAGAAAATAAAACAACAACATGTTTGCCAACCCGGGTCACTTACATTGTTATTAAAACCTTCTGCTAGCAAAAAAAAAAATGACTATGTGACTCTAACATTGTTGTTGAATTTTCAAAGGCAGCTATGTGGTTGTTTTAGGGGCATTCCTCACTGTCAAACCATTGGAAGAATATGGGCCATATAGTAGGAGAAAAAATTAAAGCATTTGCACCAGAAAGTATAAACATCTTGTCTCCTACAGCTTGCTCAGTTTGGTTAGGATCAAAGTTCCACTGACACCACCCCTCCCCCCCTTCCCCATCAGCACTACGGTATATTTTTGACCTGTGCATATTAATTTCCACAAATTTTCAGCTATAATGACATGCATTGGCATCAGTGAGGAGGGTAAAATTAAGATGGTTTTGGTGGGTTTCTAAGTGCAATGAGCTTTACAAGATCTGTTCTGTGGCCAAAAAAAAATTGAACCACCATTAGCATCATACAAAGAACACTATGGGGTGTATGCATAAAAAAATAGTTGGACAAATGTCAGAACACTTGCCTAGCCCTATGAATTCTGGCCAAATTATGCTTAATATGGTGATTTCCTATTAATGCCAGCTCATCTCTGCCATACTAGACATGTTTTCCTGAAATACTGCAATGAGGAAATGCTGCATTATGGCTACTGAATAAAGCTGACAATCATAGGAAATCAATATATTAAGCAAAATCAGGAAGCAGTATGTACAACTTGCATGGAGCAAGCAGGCATAAGGGAGCAGGGGTTAAAGTGTAGCACTTATTTTGACTTAAACTAACATACCATAACCCCGAATAATGGGTGATGTGTAAAGAAGTTTGTGTGTATCTACCAAGTGTATATAAGACACAGATATACCTATAAAACAAAAATGTGTATAGAAAGCTAGAAGATATATATATATGTATTTCCAGGGAGAAGGGGTGGACCTTGAGGTTCAATGTTCCTCTCAACTGGGGTACATCTAAAAAATGAACAACAGATTAATAAAGTGCATGAACCAATAATTTCAAGTGGAAAATTTAAATTAAAATGATGATATAGAAAAAGTATATATTGCCAATTTAGACCACAGAAAGTTCAATGATAAAAGTTCATAAAAATCCTCAGGGTGACATGGAGAAGCCTTAGGTGTAGGGTTGTAGCCTCTATGAATCCCCGAAATAGATATACCACCAGAAAAAACAAAGGCTACCACCGGATGGATCAACCATAAGGACCTCTCCAGGAGTAGCTGGACGCAGCTTTATTCCTATGTTGGTACCACAAAATGACTACACATATTCCTGGTATAACCTTTTGCAGAATAACACAAAGCATGGGTCTCCACTATCCTTTCTCTCTCGCACAAAAGCCTCCAAGATGTAATGGTGCACCAAAATTCGAGAAATTCAACAACCGGAAAATCTAACCCTAGCTTTAAAAGAACAGGGAGAGAAACATCCTAAAATTTGCATATACTCTTCTCAGGCCCTCTTCCCCCTCTTTTCCCCTTCTTCTTCCCAAACCTGGGACTGTCCTACTATCTCTCCCTCTTCTTTTCCGTCTTCCTGAGCCTATCTACCTTCACTCCACCTTTCCCCCCTTTCAACAGGGTGACAACTCCAAACCGATACCTCCAGGACGTCCCTGGCTTTTGGGCAGTCACCAATCCGGCCCAGGACTGACTTACCACTTTAAGGACGGGACGACCCGCCCCATAGGAACTATCCCTACTCATTGGGCTAACTTGCTCCATTTTCTTCTCAGTTTCTGTATAGACAATGCTTATCTCTGTATTGTCGTTGTTCTTTCTCAATAAAAAAGTTTGAACCAGAAAAAAAAAATTTTTGCATATACTGGTTTCCCTGGAAAGATACCATAGGGAGGATTTACTACAACTGGTATACAGAGAGAAGGAGATTTACTAAAACTGGTACACTCAGAATCAGGCATAAGGGAGCCACAGGTGCAGCATACAGCCTCCGATTGCAATAAATTGCTGTACGCTACTGTATGAGGGTTTATGCAAACATTTGCATAAATTGATAATTTTGCAGCAAAATTCATTTCACCCAAATTACTCTGCCCGGCCATCCCTAACCTTTACTCATAGAGCTCTTAGTGATTTCAATGCTTATATTATCAGTTGTGTTGTTGGGAAGCTCTGGTCTAGGTCTAGGGTGGGATAGTTTTAAAGCTCTGGAAGCCCTAGTACAAAATCTGACTGTTCCATTATATATCATAGATAAAACAAGACAATCCATTTAAAGTTGAGCTACAGCTTTCATCACCAGCACCCCAACCCCCTTGGAATACACATCTTTTTTTAATGTTCATACATATCTTTTTTGTTTTTTTTTTCTGTCTTCGGTCATCCTGCAAGATGTCACTGGCCTTCTTCCAGTTTTTCCTAGGGGGGGTGAGTAGGTTCTGATTGCTTCAGAGAATAGCACCACATAATGATGTGGCACTGCTTTCTGCAGCATTCTCCCATGAGTCCAGGGTAGCATGATTAGGGCTGGTCCTTGAAATCCTGGATTCACAGAAAGTAGCTGGGTGTCTTTAACTCAGAAGAGGTCTGGTGCTGGATGACAGGATTTGAGTATTGCAGTGGAAGTTGCAGGACTATTATTAACCACTTTAATACAGGGTACTTTTACCCCTTCCTTCCCAGGCCAATTTTCAGCTTTGAACGACAATTGCGCGGTCATGTAGCACTGTACTCAATCTAAATTTTTATCATTTTGTTCACACAAATAGAGCTTTCCTTTGGTGGTATGTAATCACCACTGGGCCTTTTATTTTTTGCTAAATAAATGAAAAAAGAATGAAAATGTTTTAAAAAAACAAGTTTTTCTTTGTTTCTATTATACAATTTTGCAAATAAATAATCTTTCTTCATGCATATAGTCCAAAATGTATCCTGCTACATTTCTTTGCTGAAAATAACCCAAATCAGTGTCTATTATTTAGTCTGTAGGAAAATTATACAGTCCACAAACTATGGTATATATATATATATATATATATATATATATATATATATATATATATAATTTTTTGTCATAAGTTTTTGGAAAATTAATAAATTAAAACTGCCAACGCAGCACAGCGTCATCATATAATGGGTGTGGTGGTGATCAGGGACACTGACTTGTGATAGTACGGAAAAAATATATATATATATATATATTTTTTTTTATAGATTTTTTTTGATTTTTTAATTTTTTTTTTTTACAATTTTTTTAACACACTTTGACCAGAGCAATATAATATTACCATAGTAACATTTTACTACTCTGGGGAAGTGATCAGTTTTTTGTTTTTTTTACACATTATGTTTGCATAGAACAATGCATTTCATTGCTATATGCGAGCATTTAAAAATCAGTTCATTCAGTTTGTTTTGTTGTGATTAGCTGTGATTGGCCGGAGTTAATCACATGGTACAAATGGGCTGTGCCCAGTCTGTACCATGTGATCACACTGATCAATCACAGATAGCAGCACAATTGTATACAATGAAAAGAAAGCCATCCATTGTTTACAACTGTCATGTGACCTGCTGTGATTAATTACAGCGGTCACATGGTACCGGCAGTGGGCCAGTACAGTGATCAGTCATCGGCTGTGTCTGGTGTATGCAGTCAGTGACAGATCGTGCAGCTGCACAGCCCTGCGGCTGTGGGCAGAGCGCGATCCAGGAGGACGTTATATTGAAGAGAGGTTCCCACCGGTGTGATCTTGCTATAGGCCAGGCGGGAAATAGGAAAAAAAATAATGCTTGGAGCTTCCTTTAAAGTGGATGTAAACCCAATTCATGAAATTTGAGCTGGACACACAGATCAGCAGTGTTTTCTTATCGCTCTTCAAAGAATGTCCCATAGCTGTCTCTTCCTCCGTAGCTCTGCTATCAGCTTAGTAAGTTGTTGCGCCTTCTCCAAGACGGGAGATAAAAGTGTGTGACAGGGAGGGTGCTATAAATAATTAGCATACTGCTGGTCGTCTAACAGCAAAGCTTCGTACATTGCTTTCTTCCTTTGCCTATGAGGAGTGAGGGTGTGTACCTTTCCTCCAATCAGCTGTCTTGGCTGTATGCCAATGATCCACTCCCAGAGGTAACCAGGAAGAGAAAAATGTTAACACGATCTGAACTTTCTAAAGAATATTTAAAGAAGAAGAGAGAATATATACATGTAATACTTATATAGGGAGATTTGTTTCATCTCTGCGTATCATCTGAGGCTGTTCACTTCACTGGGTATATTGAGGGTTTACATCCACTTTAAGCCGTATGGCTGCTGATTTTACTGCAGTGCTGTCAAGCTTCCTAATTTCGACAAGCTTTTAGGGGCTCAGCCAACAGATACAGATAAAGAGATGTAGAGAAATGAGAAGTGCCCTTTTTGTACAGAATGTGATATAAGCATATAGGTAACATAGGTGAGGGAAATGGGAAAACCTGGGTAGCACTATTTCACAGGCCAAAGATCAGTTGCACTTGAACCCCCTGTTCTTAATCTATAGCCTGTAAGACCAAAACTACACCATCTGAGACAAGGCGCTCAGAATAAAATTGTACTAAAGCATTAAAAAAGCAGCAATCCATGTTCTTTCAGTTTTTTCTCTTGTTACGTTACTCATTTTGAGGCTCATAGCAGATTTTCTCTTTTGTTCGTGTTCCCAGGGAAATGAGGAAAGCGAATTAACAGTTGAAGTCTTTTTGCCGCGCTCAAAGTGTTATTACTATGATCCCTTCCAGACATAAACACTTTTTTTGTTAAAACAAAATTCACATTTATAATAGAAATTATAAAAAGGATTGTCTTCTTTAAGATAATGAGTTCTCTTCAGGAACTGCAGGTGACATGAAACACAAATGAGCTCTAAGTGGAGGGATTTTAAGTCCCGCTAAAGCATTTAATTTCTTGAGGATGGAAGTTCAGTTCAAGGTTATACCGTTATTGTGCTACTAGCATCTACTCCTCTTATTCCTATGTGGCTGGCAGCTCCCCGGCACAAAAGACCGTCATTTTTATCTAATACGTGGGGTGGTATTAATCACTGCAGTATTTTACTGAATAAAGCTTTTCATCAAATTCATGGTTTCACTGCTCTTGACAATAATAGGGTGTTTAATTACTCAATAAGAACACTTTATAGATTGCATTTTTCTTCATTGCTGTACAAATGGTATTGATTTTTTTTTCTCTTCGATACAACATGAAGCTAAATAAAACACAATTAGGATTCAGTTGCTAGTTCTCTAAAGTGCATCCTTTAAAGGAACTGGACCTTGAAGTTGAATTGAGAACTGTATTTTAAGGAGAGCACCATTTGCGGCCTGTTTTACAAAAACACTTTCAAGGCAACAGCACTTCTCATTCTGTAAATGTACTGTACTCTACTTGAATTCAACAATTTCTAAAGGCTCTCATATGCAAGCCCAGGACAATAGTCGGAATGCCTCATGCAAACAATAACAGAGTGTTTGCTTATAAACGCAATGTCTTGGATTAAGTTGAGGATCTCACTGTAAACAATAATTATTGAACTTTGGTTCATCTGTATTCTGCGGTCTGTGACATTTTGATTTGTTTTTCAAAAATGAGAAAGACTTAGTTACATATTTGTGCTCTCAGATATGTAGCCGCATTTAGATGGATGAACAAAAAATGGAATGTTTGTAGTATATTTTTCATTTCCAGATTGAATCTTGTGTGGAAATACAAAGATCCCCAAATAACACCGGGCACATCGAATCATTCTGAAACATTTATATTATAGGTTTTTAGAGACTTTGATGTTTCTAGTGCTCATGCTCAAGAAGATTTGCAGCAGGGAGAGGGTTTTTTAGAGTTTGTGTTATGACGGCCAACCCATATTTGGAGCAATTCCAATTTTAAGGGCAGACAGATAACAGTTGCGTTGGAAGTTACATTTGGGCAAGGTCTGCATCAGCCAAATATGATGTTCTTCTATGTTAGTTTCTATGATCCTCCAGACCAGTGTTTCTCAACCTTTTTTCGGTTGAGGCACCCTTTAAAATTATAGACAATCTCAAGGAACCCTTTAAAATTTTGGGCAGTTTCGAGGCACCCCATTCTAAAATGTGATTACTATGCTAATAGCTTTACACAATGCAGCAACAGCCACACATAGGGCACACAACGTTAGAGGTGATTTATTCTTCCAAAGCAAATACACTTTTGCACACTGGTACTGACTAGTATGCCAATGTTTCTCTTCTCCCTAAATTTCTCTCCATCAGTCACCCCAGTGCTGAGGGAGAGGGGCACAGGAGGGTCAAACAAGGATTCTGTGGAGGCAACAGACATCCTCCTTATTAACTGATTATGTAATTGGTTGTTAGGATGCCAGCGTCTAGATAGTCAGAATGGTGTATAATGAGAACCTGTGACTTTATGTAACTAAAAGGCAGGCTTGATCCAACTGCTGGCTTGTATAGAATTTTTGATCAATTTTCTAGACATTTTGCCAAGGTACCCCTGAAGAAGCCTCAAGGCACCCCAGGGTGTCTGGACACCCTGGTTAAAAAAAGGCTGCTCCAGACAGTATTGAAGTTCAGCGTTAATGCTAAAAACCTTTGTCTCATAGACTTTGCCATTTTTAAGGATGGCCAAGCCTGATCTTCTCAGCGGCAAGCCTTAAGCTCATTGTGGAAAGTTAGTCAAACCGTTTAATCTTTTAAGCCAGGTGTAAATGCTTTATGATGCCCTTTTAAATAATGTTGACTGTGTTTCCACCAGTGAATGAACCTTAGTCTGTGAAATGTCAAGTGCTTGCATGCCTAGTGACCATTGTCCATGTATGGCAAGATGAAGTTCATAGTATTATATTCCTAACAAGTTTAAAATAGATATAAACCCTAACATAATGACGTTCAGATGCTAAAACATGAACAGCATAAACAATCATCTATTTTTTCATAAAATGCTGGTTAGCATCTTTTTTGCATTTACGTGATGGTGATGGTGACAACAATAAAGCATGATTGCATAATGTACTGTATGTTTTTTTTTTGTTTTAATCTTTTGCATAATGTATGTTAAATCAGCCACTTGTAGTCTTTATTGGAAGCCCAGGTGCCATTGTTATATTTCAGGGTCACAGTTGGGAGACAGGGACAGAGCATTGTCACCTTTTAACAAGTGCCTAAACAAGGACTTTCAGGGCAGGATCACCAGAAATGACCTTAAAGTAGTTGCATAGTTTTACTGCGAGAAAAGTGGCAATTATATTTATTGTACTGTTAATTTTGCATGCCAACATGTTCCTAAATGTAAGGGGAGGTATTTGTAGTCCTTTTATATGGTGACAACACAGTGGGGTTGATTTACTAAAGGCAAATAGACTGTGCACTCTGCTCCAGCGCTCAGTAAATCAGCAGAAGCTCTGCTGACTTCCATCATCCAATCATGTGCGAGCAAAAATGCTGTTTTTTTATTTTTATTTTCCTTGCACGTGATTGGGTGTTGTTTGCAACATGAAGCGGAGGCGTAACTAGAACCTTCAGGACCCCGGTGCAAGAAATTACGAAGGGCCCCCCTGACCCCTGGCCAGGGCCCTTCCCTCTTCTTGCTGATCCTGAGGGCCCTTTACTCTCATCACGTGTCCCTTTATTACGGTGCCACAGCGGCACGCTTTCACAAGTTCTGCAGCGGACCCCCTTACTACCATCTCCAGGCCTCCCCATGGTGGTGAAATGCCAGCACCCAGTCGCAATTGCAACCTTTGCAATCCTTATAGTTCCCTCACTGGTGTCAGTAGTTTTACATTTTTATTTTAATTTTATTATTTTTTTACCATTTCATTTTATTTCTTTTACAATTTTATGTTTATTATTTTTAAAAAAATTTTAGAAGCTCTGTTGTGGGGCTTTGATGAGGTATAAGAGGTCTGAACAAACCTCAGCCCTCAATCTCCATCTGTGTAACCTCAGTTGCACAGAATGAATGGACAGGAATAGTTGAGTACCGAGCCTCCCATTCATTCAGAAATGAAAGTATAGTAAAAACATTTTACTATGCTTTAGTTATGAATGAACCATTTGGTACCAATCACTGACTCTGTCCATTCAGAAAAGCAAGGAGCCGGTAAATGACAAATTTACCGACCCATTCCCATCTCTCCATCATGACACATCTTCTACAGCAGCTGCAGGAGAGAGAAGGGGGGGAGACAGCAGCTTTGTGGGGGGACCAAGGAAGCACACAGGAACCCTAGGAACATCAGAAGACAAGTGAACTGGATAGGAGGGTCGGCGGGGGCAGCATATAGAAGAACCAATTTCCTCCATTAGGAGGAAAATGGAGGAGATTGGTTCCTCTAAATGCCGCCCCAGCCATCCCTCCTATCCAGGTGTACAAGGAAGACACACGGCCCCCTGGAGCATGGGGCCTGGTTGCAGTCGCAACCCCTGCGACCCCTATCGTTACGCCCCTGACGTGAAGCCTTACCTCATTTACTAAACTCTGGAGCAATTGCACTTTCAGAGTGCAACTGCACTTTGCAAAGTGCCCAGTATATTTGCCTTTAGTAAATCAACCCCTATTTCTCCATAGATACAGTACAATGCATGAACATTGTTACCTTAGGACAGAAAATGTGTTACTGGCAGGATCAACAGGTTAAAAAAAAGAGGAAAAAAGAAGAAAAAAAACAGCCACCATATATGAATGAGGACTGGAAAGTTGCAATACAAAAAAGTTTTTTTTTTCTCTCTCTCACAATTCCAGCAGACTATTCATTGGAACACATTACTAGTTTAGGTGCCAATATTCCTTATAGTTTTAATAAAAGCTCATCTCAACCCAAGAGCAAACATGTAATTGTTTTTTTTGTTGTTGGTTTACTGGCAATGCTGATAGCCGTCATATACAATTACGATATCTCTTGTTCACTGCTTATTTATTTTTGGTTTAGTGTACCGGTGGGTAACATTTTTCAAGCCGCACATTGATTGAGCTGAAAACATGATCATTTCAAGCTTGGGAACATTGATGGCTATTGATGCTGTGTGTTCACAGGAAGGATTTTTTGCATTTAATGTAAATGATGCAACAATATTTTCTTTATATACATGCATCGTATGTGTACTGACTAGAAAAGATTGACTATTCATTAAAAATGCACCTCAATGCTGTTTACATTTTTTTTGTAAAATGATGCTTTACCAAGCATTAATTTTCAATCCTGTACTATTATTATTATTTTATTTCTAAGTTCGCTATATCTGGTCTCCCACAGTACACAAAACATGGACATGCAATAGTTTTAGTAAATATGAGGTTCAATGGAGTGATATATGTGCAAAAGTCCTTATTAGCATCCAATGTGTGCAATTCCTCCTACGTGAGTCATAGCTCCAATAAGGAGAACCAAAGAAAAAACACCACGTGTGATTGGTGAGGTAAGGGTCCGCACTTACCAGATAACATTGAACCCCCTTGCCTTATAGCAAGAAGGATCTGAGAAGGCTTAATAGGTCTCCAAGACCTAGTATCCACCGACCGGTTCCTCAGAGATCCTCCTCAGGAAGCTTCTGAAGAAGTCACGTTGATGACAAAACACGTCAAGTTGGGATGCACGCTGCGTTACATCACGCACAGGAGGAGTGCACGCTAACTCCATATGTGTGTCTTGTTGCTTCCATTGCCTCCTATGCATGGCGTGGTTGTTTGCACAGAAGTTTTAAAATAGATTTTATACAACATTTTTGTACTGCACAGCCCATGGAGGCTTTTAACAAAGCTACCCTAATGTTATGACACCATGAGGAGCCTGTTCTCCTTTTTTTCTTTCTTTTGGCGCTGGTGACATCCCACACTGGAGTGTTTGGAGCATTGAGGAGAATCTCTGAGGAACTGGCCAGTGGATACTAGGAGGTCTTGGATACCTATTAAGCCTACTCAGATCCTTCTTGCTGTAAGGCAAGGGGGTCAACATCATTTGGTAAGTGCAGACCCTTACCTCACCTATCACACGTGGTGTTTTCTCTTTGGTTCTCCTTATTGGAGCTATGACTCACGTAGGAGGAATTCCACACATTGGACTCTAATAAGGACTTTTGCACATATATCACTCTATTGAACCTCTGATATGTTTGGACGTTGTTGTGTATACACATTCATGTAATTAGCGAGCGCTGTTTTTTGTACTAAGGGACATCCTTGCATACGTTATATCACCTTTCAACCCAAGGGATTGGAAACAGCAGCTGCACATTTTTTATATATTTTTTGCACTAAAAAAAAAATATATATATATATATATATGCATATATATATATTTTACTAAATAGCTTTTCTCATCAGTAGTATATAGCAGTAACTTCTACCCGTGTCCAGCAGAGCACTGGTTAAAGCTTGTAGAAGGAGTTTTCATTCTCCCCTGACTGTCCTCTCTCTGGAAAGTGCAGATTGGCCCTGTGTTAATCACATGCACTCTCCGACGAAAAAAAAAACAAGCAACTGTCCAGCAATGCACACCAAACTGAGCATGTGCAGAGTGTCCCCAAAGCTCTGTACTATCAGCAGATAGATTGGGGACTGTGGAAGAAGGCAGTGATCAGAGAATACAGGGTCAAATGCCCTTTTTAAACAATGTGGAGGATTAAACCATTTAAGTTCCACAGTAAGTATAACAAACCTGGTTTAATGCATATACACACTAATTTTACTGTTGTGGGTTTAGTCACATTTTAAAGTAGCTGTAAACCTTGTTACACCACTTTTACCTACAGGTAAGCCTATAATAAAGCTTACCTGTAGGTACCATGAATATCTCCTAAACTTGCAGTTTAGGAGATATTCACTGTATCCACATGAAGAAACGGACTGCTGGTGCCATTTCGTCAGGGCCTGTGCCATGACCAGCAGCTCCCGCACGCATGCACAGGAGTGATGTCATTGCGGCTCCGACCAATCACAGCGCCAGAGCCCACGAACCCGGAAATAATTTCGGGAGACATGTCGCTGGTCACTGCGGTGTGCAGGGATCACTGCAACAGCTTCGATCTAAGGTTAGCATTTCATAATGAGCTAGTATGCGATGCATACTAGCTCATTATGCCTTTGTCTTTCAGGTTTTTTTTTTGTTTTTGTTTAGGTTTACAACTACTTTAACTGTACTATACTATATGCAGGACAAAAATGTTCTTTCTTCTGGCTGGAATGCTGCTTTAGGAAAATGTTTACTTGAACTTTTATATGAGTTAACATATTTCAAGTTGCAATAATCTAATACATAATATCACATTTTTGGGCTTATTGAGAAAGGAGATTGGATGCCGCTCTCCCAAATACATACGGTAACTAATTAAAATAGTGCCTGCATTCTACATTTTGTTTATAAAATGCACACATTGTGGTGGAAAGCATTGCCAAAAATGGTACATTTCACTTTTTTGAAAATTTGGTACATTGCCAGTATATTCATTACAATGGACTCCATTGATGCAACATGCATAGAAAGGTGCATTAACCACTTCAGCTCAGGAAGGTTAACCCCCCTTCATGACCAGGCCATTTTTTGCGATATGACACTGCGTTACTTTAACTGACAATTGCGCAGTTGGGCGATACTGTACCTAAACAAAATGTATGCTTTTTTTCCCCCACAAATAGAGCTTTCTTTTGGTGGTATTTGATCACCCCTGTGGTTTTTATTTTATCTTTCAATAATTTTTATTGAGGTTCACAGGTAAGCATAAGTTTACAGACATTACCATTCGAAACGTATGATAGAAGCAATCGTGACTGAACATTCATCAAGTAAGGAAGGTCATGTACAAATAAGCTCTTAGTGCGGCTTTTATTTTTTGGGCTATAAACTCAGAGCAGCAATTTTGAAAAAAAAAATAATATTTTTTACTTTCTGCTATAAAACATATCCAATAAAAAAATGTATAAAATCTAATTTCTTCATCAGTTTAGGCCAATATGTATTCTGCTACGTATTTTTGGTAAAGAAAATCCCAATAAGCATATGTTGATTGGTATGCACAAAAGTTATAGTGTCTACAAATTATGGGATATTTTTATTTATTTATTTTTTTACTAGTGGTGATCAGCGACTTATAGCTGGACTGCGATATTGCAGAGGACAGTCGGGACACTTGTCACTGTACTAATGACGCTGGCAGGGAAGGGGTTAACATCAGGGGCAATCAGAGGGTTAAATGGGTGCCTGAATTGTGCTTTACTACTGTGAGGGAGGTGTTTGTACTAGGAGACAGCATGTATTGGTGCCTCTGCTTAGTAGAGACACAGGATTCATGTTTTCTGTAGTGGCAGAATTAGGGTCTGCCTTGCTGTTTACATAGGCAGACCAAAAATCAAATGCATAAAAGAACCAGCCTACATCACAGGTATCAAAAAACTGACACAAAGGAATGATGTCATAATAAGGCCAGCTGACAAAGGAGGAACTGAAGGAGAACTGGAAAAGGTAGTACATCTAGGAAGGAATAAAGAAAGGAATCCTAGAGAAAAAGGAAGCAAGATATCTGAATCCAGAAGCATGCCACACACCTATTATATACACAGTACCCAAGGTCCATATGAATAAAGAAAAACCAGCCTTGAGACACAGATCCACATACATTTATTTAATATTGACTATCATTTATAAGTAAATAACCACCAGAGTAAGAGGATACAATGGTTCACCATTGGCGATAGCGCTACAGTTCACTCATCTTTCACAGACCGTTGTTCTGTCTGTGTATCAAAGCATCAGCGGGTGCTGATGTACTCGATGTCTGCCGTACCTGCCGGTCAGCTGCTATTGTGTTTGATCACAGTGGGATCGGGCTGCTGGTGGCACACGCACGCTCCCCAAACCCGGAAGTGCAGGATCACATACTAGGTACGTGATCCTGTTCAGGAGAGCCGCCTTGCCGCCGTATATCTATACTATACGGTCAGAAAGCGGTTAACACATGTGCTTTAATGCAACACACCAGGAGACAAAATACCGAACTGGTCCCCAAACTTTTAGGGCTTTTGCACATTGCCATAATTTATTATGGGCATACAGAACAAAATGAGGCTATAGCTGTGGAACCCGTGAAGCAAAAAATGTCATAGTGATTCAGCTTGTTACATCCCTGGCCTTCCTATCTTGGCTCATAACTGCACAGGAGCTAATATTGCTCTGTGGGATTTACCAGTCATTTGGGTCATATACCTAAGTGTAGGATGGTATGCTAAATATTCTAAGTCTACCTTTTACACCCGGTCTGCACCAGTTGTACACCACTGAGCAGCTCTTAAAGGTTTTTCTTGTTATGTGTCCCAATGGGAAGAGTTTCCTTCATTTCCTGTTTCTAACACAATAAAATTAAAACTCTCCATTATGGAAAAAAAAAAAACTCTCCAAGTGAAGATAAATCCTCTGCTAGACAGTTGTTACCACAAAAAATATATTTTTTGTGGAAGATTTCCTTTCACCTATTGTGGCAACTCAGAATCTTGTATTTTCCCTTAATTTCAGTCCTTGTGACATTGGTCACTGGGACAAAAAGAGAGATAGCAATGGCAGCCACATACTTTTCTGATGACAAAGTCACTTTAGAGTTGTGCAGAATGAATGGCGAGAGGCAGCAATGCCATCCAGATATATCTTTGGTTCCCATTGCTCACTCTTGCTTATTGTAACACAAATTACAATAAGTGGACACATGTTGGCATATTTCCTGAATAGCATTAGCAGTTCACTGAATGATTTTACTGGTAGCCTGGAGTAGAAATTAAAATTACATTTTTTTTGCGTAAATAAAGCTTGCCATGTCAATCATATATGAATCCACTTGTGAAGTCCGAGTTACAAATTAGAAAATCAGAGATAACTAAGGACCTCTCCCACAAGCAACATAGCTTGATAAGAAAATGAATATCGGAATGGCCTGTCCTACTTACTGCAAAGTGCGTTGGCTGTCATTTGCATATTATCATTTGTGTGTTAATTTTCTTAGGAGGCTTTAGGATACTAATTTTCTTTATCACATTTTTAAGAGCTAAATGTGGTATTTAGTCAACAGATATTGCATAAATTAGCTGATATATATTTAGAAGCGGAAATTCTGTATTAACTTTAAAATTAAATTAAATGTTCATATTGAATATAGTATGCCTCACCATTTTAATGTGTTGGCAAATGTGTATTTTAAAAGTAATGCATAGAATCGTGCAGCTGTGCAAAAAAAAAAAAAACACCACACATTACATTTTAAGCCAAAACTGGATATATTTATTTTTAAAAATATAAATATATATAAAGTGGGCATTCATTAATGTAGTACAAGACTTTCAATGAATTAAAAAAAAAAAAAAATCAAAATTATGAATAACAACTACATTTATATCCTATGAAAAATGTTCACATTTTCTTGTTGCCATGGATGACTGCAGCCTTAGGTGCCTCAGTTTTGCTGGATCCACTTGCTTAGATGGGGATTGCTCCACGGATTCCCGCTGAGCAGGCAGATGACAGGTCCATCTCCACTTACTGTGCAGAGCAGAGATAGACACTGTCCTCTATGGGGAGATTGGATGGAAAAAGACCACCTGTCCGATCCCATCCCATTCAATCCGCCGGACAGATGGAAAATAGGACCACCCTCAATTTGGTTTTTGCGGACAGGATTGGATCAGATACATGCGTCCGCTGACATCCGCCACTCCATAGGGGAGAATGCAAGGTCCAAACAGGTCTGCTTGAAAAACTGACAGGGAGACCGGATTGGACAGCCCGTGTGAAAGGGGCCTTAGAGTGTATTCCGAGCCAAAAATTTTTTCTAGAGTATGGAAGAGTTAAAATCCCTGTATTTCTATTGCTGTCTATGCCTGTGGAGATGCACGTTCTCTATTTGTCCTTGTGACCATTGCTATTGAAATTAAGAACTCTATAAAGCAGTAAATGTGACTTTCAACAAACATTTAATGGTGGTGAATCAATCACTGTCAGTTAACCACTTTAGCCCCAGAAGGATTTACCCCCTTAATAACCAGGCCATTTTTTGCGATATGGCACTACGTCATTTTAACTGATAATTGCGCGGTTGTGCGACTCTGTACCCAAACAAAATTGACGTCTTTTTTTCCCCACAAATAGAGCTTTCTTTTGGTGGTATTTGATCACCTCTGCGGTTTTTATTTTTTGTGCTATAAATAAAAAAAAAGTGACAATTTCGAAAAAAAAACAATATTTTTTACTTTTTGCTATAATAAATATCCAAAAAAAAAAAAAAAATCTTTATCAGTTTAGGCCAATATCTATTCTTCTACATATTTGTGGTAAAAAATTGCAATAAGTGTAACTTTTGGTTTGCGCAAAAGTTATAGCGTCTACAAAATAGGGGATATATTTATGGCATTTTTATTATTATTTTTTTTTTACTAGTAATGGCAGTGATCAGCGATTTTTAGTGGGACCGCGACATTATGGCAGACAGATCAGACACTTTTGACACTTTTTTGGGTCCAATGATATTTATACAGTAATCAGAGTTAAAAATAGTCACTGATTACTGTATAAATGTCACTGGCAGGGAAGGGGTTAACACTAGGGGGCGACCAAGGGGTTAAGTGTGTCCTAGGGAGGTGTTTCTAACTGTGGGGGGAGTGTACTGACTGGGAGTAGAGAGAGAGCGCTGTTCTCTCTGATTACTAGGAACAGCAGATCTCTCTTTATCTACTCCCCTGACAGAATGGGGATTTGTCTGTTTACATTGACAGATCCCCATTCTGTCTCTCTCAGGAGTAATCGCGGGTCACCGGCAGATATCGCAGCCACCGGGCACGCACATCGGCTCCAGCATCACGCCACGTGCTCGTGTGCCCCTATAGCCCCTAAAGTGGCCACCTTACAGCTATGGCGATTCATGCAGTGGAGTCAACCTGTTGCCGTATAATGATGGCGGCTGGTCGGCAAGTGGTTAAAACACACACACATGGAAGATTCACCTGCAGTGAATGTTTGGTAAATTTCAGATTCAATGCTTTACAAATATACTTCAGAAAGTATTTGGAATATTCTATTTTACGGATATCGCCAAAGCAGGACTTGAGGAAAATCTTATATCAGGGACAGCTGTGAAAATATATCCTCACTTTGGAGAAGTTTCTTGTTATGTCTCTGTGACAGGAAGTGAAGGACAAATTCCCAAGCCCATCATACCTGATAAAAAAGAAAGAATAAAAAATGGACAGGAATTCTGAGCATTACTTTTTCTGTATAACCATCCTTCTTAGAATGTTGCTTACTGTGGAAGTGGATGTTTCCCACTGGCTATAAGCACAGTCCATTGGCAAGGTCCTCACAGAGTCCTGACGATGTTAGGGCACAATCTGCAGCAAAAAGACCAGTCAGTAGGCAAGGATTGCAATAGTGGATTACTAGTCTTCACTGTTGGAAAAGGCATTGAGGAGGAGGAGGTTCTGTGATGGTGACCTTGACTTCCCGTGGCTGTTACATATTAAGGAGAATGCAAAATAAAGTAGGCCCTGGCTTCAGTTGAAATAGATGGGAAGAGACTAAGGAAGAGGGAGCAGGACTGGGCCTTGGTTAATCTTCCCACTGGTACTGAAAAAATATTAGAAGCCTTTGGGTACTTCAACTTACCAGCACCTACCAAAAACTTTAATATCCGTTTTTGATCAACTGTGAATGCCTATGTATGATTGCCTACAGCCATATGTGTTACTATAGAAATAATAGTTTTAATTAAGAACATCATTTTCTCAGGAGAAAAAATACCGTTCATCACAGATCATTTCTTAATGCTCCTCAGTCTCAGCTGGCAATATTAATTTATTCACCTTTTCAACACAGACTGTGTAGGATCTAGGGAAGTTTTTCTCTAATCTCATTTCGAGGTACACTTTAATATGAATTTTTTAATTATCCTTTAATGCTGTCAAATAAAAAGATAGTAAGGATAAACTATATAAAGTCCTTTAGACTCAACAGCCATCTGATTAATAGACTCGTCAATAAAGAAATCATGGGACAAAAGGATGCTTAACCGGGGTCACTGCCTTAATAGCTTGACAAAATGCACTTTTTTTTTAGTCTCTCCAGTTCTTTACAAAAATTCTGAGAAAATAATAGCCCTTTGGTAAGGTTGACTGTTCAGTGAGGTGTTAATATTTTAAAAGAACAAATAAGATTGTGCTGTATGAAGGGAGAATATAGTTTTCAGCCACTACTCAAAGTACACAATAGTAGAGAATTTCAACTAGAATTGAAATATCTTCACTGTTAACACTTGTACTGTTAACTGGTTGCCCACAAGTATTCAACTACTAAATGGTAAAGTATATCTATAGCCCTAATTTTTTGTAGGTTTCAAGAGGGGTGAGGTTAGCCAGAGAGCTTCCTAACTAGAATCATTAGACTCAAGAATTGATCCAGTGATACCACCTCAATGTTTGTGTTCTATCCCTTTTAGGTTATTAATGCTGTCTGTGTCTTTGCTGGGGAGATTTACTCTCTTTATTTGTTCTGGTGACCATTGTCACCAAAACAAAGAATCATGGAACATTCAAAATGTTTAACATTATCACTGGCGACAGCTGTCTAAAGCTGGCCCTACATCTATCAAAATTCAGACAGCTGATCCATGTATGGCCCGTCTAGTTCATGTGAAGTCGTATGGTCATTTCCATTCATGAAATTAAATACCTTCAACTATCAATCGACTGCTCCTGAATGGGACTGCTGGTATATTTTCACTCAGCCAGCACTTGCAGCCAACCGGCTGCAGCACTGATCAATGTATTCTGACAGAGGGAGAGTCACGCTATCAGAATAAATTGACACAGTAGGGAATGTGTGGATGAAGGAATTGGTTTTGTTGTTTCATTCAGCCAGCTGGCTGAACCATGTGTTGCACCGGCATAGGAGGGGATTTTTCTTCACATTGAAGTAATTTCAAATATCTGTTGTGTCTTTGGAACAGGAGATGGAAGGACGTCTCTCTAAACAAATGTAGCTTAAAAAAAAAACTTAACAGGGGTTCTAACCATTATCTACCCAATTCAAAAAATAAGTTTTCCTATTACATACACTTTAAGGGATGTCCCCAAGACGGAAAACACATTTACCATAATGGTACTTTGAAAGGCAAAGCTTTTTTATGTTAATAGATCATTTTATCCCACATCAGCTTGCAATGGACAATATTCTTTTCCATCAACTGCTTTTTGCAATAGATTATGCGATTGCTCATCACATGCCACATGTTATTGATGATGTAATCTCTTAACAACTATCGCTACTTTTGAGTCTAGTCATATCTCTTCTGTCTCTTGTTTTTAGTCATGTGATATCACATGAACTGTAACTTGTCATGGATCGGATCATATTTTGTCAGCTGTCACTTATCTCTGGGTCATGTAGTATCTGATTAATTGTTACTTGGTTTTGGGTCAAGTAATAATTTATTAACTGACAGTTGTTTTCAGCCATGTAACATCTTATTGACTGACATTTGTCTTAAGTCATGTAATACAAACAACCATTTGCCATGTGGTTTCTCTTATCATTTATTGCTGTCTCAAGTACATGTTTAGGTGATTTTTCTTATATTCTTACATATTTGTGAATGTAATCAGTAATCCGGTGAAAGTAAGATGTATTGTAGCCTATAGATATAATATTTGTTTTTTCTTTTTATTGATATTTTTTCTGATTGTATTAAATAAGCCACTTTATTGGATATAAAATATTTAATGACTATGCATAGCACACACTTTGCTTTGTGTCATCTGATATTGTGTTATTTTCCTTACAGAAACGGGCACATTCTGCTTAGTACAAGCAATTTAGATAAATGTTTTACAAATTGACAATTAGGTGCTTAGATTAAATGACATGCAACACTTTTAAAATGTTGAGTCAGTAACTTTATGAACGTTTATAGATCAACATTTATACAATTGGTCTTTTTATTTAATTTCTGACATGTTATTTTAATAAAGATACTTGCATACAGTGAATTAATAATAGTTGTAATAAATGAATTGTGTTAATAAAAACATACAATTATAACATATATTAACATTTTAATATCTACAGATTGCTCAACTCAGAATGTGAATCATATGTGTTTTAAGGGTTGGCCCATTGGTGTGACTAGTTCCTAATAAAGAAATACGCTGAACATTGATGCAAAATAGGTGTTAGTGAATATTATAATTATTATTATTAAACAGGATTTATATACAGCCAACAGTTTGAGTAGCACTTTACAATATGAAGGCAGACATTTCAGTTACAATACAATTTGGTACAGGAGGAATCAGGGTGCCCTGCTTGTTGGAGTTTACAATCTAAGAGTTTACAATCTAAGAGGGTCACGTGATAAGGTAATAACTGTAGAAGATAAGCTGATGGAGAAAGTCAAAACCCAGTGTATTATTTAGAAGCAGGATAGGCTTCTTTAAATAGAAGGTTTTTCAGGGATTGTCTAAAGGTGGATAGATTAGGAGATAGTCAGACAGATTGGGGTAGGGATACCCGTCTGAGGTAGCAATCATATTACTAGCTGTCCTTTTCTTTTCATAGAGAATACAGGGTAAATACCAAGTGATCCACCAATATAGTTTGCATATTCCCACTTTCTGTGGCAATGCAAGCCATGAAAAAAATTGGCTTTCAGACTTTCTCCTGGACCTGGAAGAGCAGGGCATTGTGCCAATGCATGTGGCATATGGACCATCTTTGGTGGAGATATCAAATTATATGCTCCAATAGGACATGGACCTATTTTAACTTTAAGTGCAATGCAAACTGCTCTAAAAAAAGTAATGATTTTGAGTAGTTTCTTGACTATTATCCTCTTGAATATGACTAACTACTAGCTACCAGTATACAGGTGGTCCCCGGGTTACAAACAAGATAGGGACTGTAGGTTTGTTCTTAAGTGTAGCTTCAGCCAAAAAAACGATTTTTAAGCTTTTTTGATAGCATAGGGCATGGTTAACCCCCCCCCCCCTAATGTTTGTTTTGCTGTCTGTGTTTCTTTTCAGAAGATTTCTCACCTCACTTCCTGTCTCAATGATAATTGGATTTTGAAAAATTTGAGTTGTTGTGGAAACAAACCTTGGTGATAAAGCATCAGTGGAGACACCTTTTTCCCATAGTAACTCTTACAGGAGTGAATTTCCCGTCCTAGGGGTAGATCACTTCCTGTTGTCTCCCTCCGTTTGTAAGTAGGAGTCGTTTGTAAGTCGAATGTTTGTAACTAAGGGACCGCCTGTATACCAAGACCTGGTTAAATGAAAACCTTCATACACGTAGTTGACAACAGTTTTCCTGCACCATGCCAATTAATATGTTGGCCGTTTTATAAAATGTGTCAATGCTGAAACTAAAATACGTTCATCTTAGAC
>BLSH010209529.1:279265-299842 GCA_018402905.1 Glandirana rugosa | reverse complement strand
ATTTAACAACTACTTACATCACGGGGAATATAACTATCAGTGATCATTACATAACTACTTCTTACATCCACTATTTCGATACGTCCGTCGAAGTCTGTCCTATAGTTAAACGGTAACGATTTTATTGGGGATTTTTGTTATTTTACTTGGGACCTGTATAGAGGTGACAAAGAGACCAGGGGTTTTAATGAGGTAAGTGTGACGGAGTAGAGTACATCACTTAAGTAAACTACTACAATATCAACGAGGTTGGGAAAGTATTTCTGGTATTATATATTACTATGGTTTTACTTTTCGGAGTGTGCCATATATACCGTGTGAGGCTTTTCATTTTGGTATCATTATATATTATGGTCTTTATGAAAGGGTTGGAGCAACTATAACATCATCAAATGAATTCACTACATGAGATGAGGCAGTGTGAATGGAGTAATTTTGGGGACCAGAGAAACAGTGGAGATATGTCCAGGGTTCATTTTATTGTTTTTAGGGGTTATTTTAGCAATGGCAAATTGATATCCTGTCTGAAGCTGCCTGCATAGCTTTATCACCTACATTCTTCATCAATACATTACTAGTGACTATCAATATAAGGGGCACTACATTCATCAACAATTTAAAGGATATTCTCACCACTGACCACCATTGAAAATTTACATGCTTTTCAGTAACCACTAGTGTAATGGTCCACTTCTTTTGCTTACCACCAGTGTCAGAGCGCATCTCTCCCACTAAACAGCAATGTAATGGGGCCCTTCTCCACTTACTATCAATGAAAGGGGACAGCATTTGACAGCCAATGTAGGGGAGTACATTTTCACTGACCACAATGATTCACTTTTCCACTGATCACCAATATAAGGCGATAATAACATTCTCACTATCATAATTATTATTCCTTTTATTTCATAATTATTTTTGGAAATATTTTTTAGTATTATACACCAGGCATTTATTAAAAAAAATAATTAAATTCCCATAATCCCTCAGCCCGTGACAGGGTACTAGTTGCAATCCTAGACTCTGACCTGTCCTTTCAGCCCCAAATCCAATTGTTGTCAAAAGCTTGTAGACTTCACCTCGTAACATCTCTAAAATTTGCCCCTTTTTAACTAATGATGAAACCACCAAGCTACTCATTCACTCCCTTGTTATGTCTCTCCTTGACTATTACAAATCCCTCTTCATAGGCCTACTTCTCCATAGGCTATCCCCTCTTCAGTCTATCATGAATGCTGCTGCCATACTCAACTACCTTACCAACCGCTCAGTGTCTGCCACCCCTCTTCACCAATCCCTACACTGGCTTTTGATCGCTCAGCAAATTGAATTTAAAATACTAACAACAACATACAAAGCCATTCCCAACTCTGCCCCGAGCTACATCACCAATCGTGTCTCCAAATATCACCCAAACCGTCCTCTCCGCTCCTCTCAAGACTTCCTGCTCTCAAGCTCTCTTGTCTCGTCCTCCCATGCTAATCTCCAGAACTTCTCCAGAGCTTCTCCCATCCTCTGGAACTCTCTACCTCAGTCTGTCCAGCTATCTTCTACTCTGGCTGCCTTCTGGTGATCCCTGAAAACTCATCTCTTCAGGGAAGCCTATCACACCTCCAACTAATCTTTTATCACTTCCATCAGCTCTTTCCCTACAGTTACAACCTTCTTTTGTACCACTTGCCCCACCCTATTAGATTGCAAGCTCTTTTGAGCAGGGCTCTCTTAACTCTATTGTATTTTATTGTATTGTAACTGTATTGTCTTCCTTTTACATTGTAAATCGCTGCGTAAACTGTTGGCACTATATAAATCCAGTATAATAATAATAATCTGGGTGTTAAATACAATAAATTAGAACTATAGCAAAAATGTTTTTTTTTTCTTTTCATTCTGGATAGAGTGAGGGAGGTTTATAACCCCTGTCAGTATTTTTTTGTTGCCATCTGTGTCCCTTTGGGGAAATTACACTTAAAGTGGATGTAAACCCCCAAAAAAATGTAATTAACAATTCTGCCTAGTAGGGTAGAGCATGTCATGCCATCTGTATCCAGTCTTGCCACGAAGAGTTAATCCAGCTCTGAGCAACTCCCTCATCTTTTTTCAGTAAGAAAGAACCGAGAACTGAGAAATAGGAGATGTTTCTTCCCCATGCTGTATTGTAACATCACAACTCCACCCACCGAGCTCCAGCAAAGAGACTTACCCACTGATTACAGAGTTTTGTGGGGCTGCTACTGCTGAAAGGGGTGAAATTTGCAAGGTAGAGATACTTGCAGGAGGCTTGCATGTATATATACATTAATACTGTTCCATTAGTTTATACTGGGTGAGTGGTGGGTTTACATCCACTTTAACTTTCTATTCTATAGCCAAAACAGAAAGTGAGGGGAAATCCCTGCAAATTAAGGGAATTTCTTGGAGCCCCCCATGCCACTGGAACTAGTGTCCCTGTTGGAACATTTCCCTTATATTACCTTTCTGGGGATAACCCAAAATTTGGGATTTTTTTTTAACTTTCAATTTTGATGATCACAGTAAAGCAGACAGACGGAGAGAGTGAATCTCCCTAACGCGGTTCATAGAAAGCAAAAAAATCCTGACAGGGATTCTAATCCATCTCTACTTTATCTAGAACAAAAAAATTGCCTTTAGTTATACTTTAAGTACGCCATACTCTTTATTCTTTCATTTATTTACTACTTGCTCACTATGCTAATGCTCAGCTATGGATTTAATATGAATTAGTAAGGGTTCCCTGATACCCGAAAAATATGTAAAGGTATCTTCTATGATAAAAAGCCTAGGTAAAGTCTGGGTTACATTAAGGATAATTGGGTATTCTGGATACAGTACTATTTCCATGCACTTGTCTTGCTATTTGAATGTCTTCTGCTTTATGGTATATAAATCCTATGTCCCTGCTGGTAAAATCTATCTGGTATATCTATCCTGCATGTTGCATGGCAGGCAGCTAAAGCAAAGAAGCTACTTAATTTGTATAATTTCAAAGATATTAATGGAAGACCTCACTGATTGTTGCCTTATTTCTAACACATAAACAATTAGTATTGTTTGACTTATGGATGACATTCATTAGCTTTAAGTTGGCTTATGTTAAGCCACCTTGTGACTACAGTATGCTCTTTTCCTTACTCACAATTCCTCATGCTGAAAAAATGTTAATGTTGCAGCAGAGAACTAGACATGCGCACCTGTGCACGTTCCTATTTCTCTGACCTCACTGTCAAACTGACAAATTAGTCATAGCGTTTATACTTAAACTAACTGGCACTTAATGGAGATGCTATATCTGGTTTGGGCATCTAAGCTTTAATGATTTCCATCCCACCTGGACAGTGTTGATTTATTAGTGAGCTGTAAAATGTAATATTAAAGGATAACTGTACTCTGAGAAAATATAGTATTCCTCTTTGCCTAGGGCCCCTCTGCTCTCCACCCCCAGAAAGCTAAAACAACCACACCTTTCCCAGCCAAGATGCATACTAAAGCCAGCCATAGATGGATTGAAATTTGGCAGGTTCAGGGTGGACCGGCTTCATTTTGATCCATGAATGGGCATCCTGGATGCACACAAGTCGATTTGTTGATTGACTTGTGTACAACCAGCCTGTAAAGTTTTTCCTGAATCTTTAGTGCCACTGGCTAAAGCTGGCATCACTAATAATTGTGCTTTGCCAGCAGGGAAGACTGCCCACCAGCTGAACACAATAGTGCTGCGGGATGGATTCCCCCATCAACAATGACTGTTGATTGGTGAATTGAGAAAATTGTATAAGGTATGGCCTGCTTTACTTGTGTTGGTTGGCTACCACCTAGGGGAATCTTCATTTCTTGTGGCTGATATTGTCTTTTTCCCTTTCTATAAATGCACTGTCCATCTCCTAGATTTATTTGGCATTGTTTCCTGATATAGGAGACACTGAGAAGGCAGCCACATGGAAATCTATGAGGCTCAAGGCATGGGAAGAACCTTGCTATTTTTAGTAGGAATTCAATAGAAAAGGTACATTTTTCAGGGTAATGGTCATTTCTAGGTGATCCCTACAAGATAGCAGCTCTTCATTTCTTTTAAAGGATAAGTTCACCTTTCATTTTAAATGTTACACCCATATTTAGAATGTAACATGTTTAATATCTGCTCCCTCTCCCCAGATCCACCCTCTTCTTATGACAGCAGACCGGATCTTCTCCTCGCACTCGCAGTCACAATTCTAAAAAGGTGTGGCTGTGCGGGGCTTCCCCCACATGGCCATATCATTCATTCACAGAGCCCTATGAATCAATGAACTACAACTACCATCAGCCTTTCTGGCTGACAGCTTGTAGTTCTCAATGAACTACCAGGGTGCTGGTGAGCTCTCTAGGTAGTTCATTGAGCTTCCTTTCATTCAGTTGCTGCCTACCCGTATTGGCAGTATGGGCAGACAGCTATACAGACAGTCTGCAGGAGCCTGGCATTACACCCACGATCTGTTGATTGTGGGTGCAATGCTTTACAGGTCCCTAAGAAAAATACAAAAACAAATGCACAATTATTTACTAGCAAAAAAAAGATGCATTTATTATTTTTTTGTAGGTGAACGTATATTTTAATTTCAGGTCCACTTTATGAGGGATGATCTGATAAACTTTAACCTCTTGCTTACTGGGCACTTAAACCCCCCTCCTGCCCAGACCAATTTTCGGCTTTCAGTGCTGTCGCATTTTGAATGACAATTGTGCGGTCGTGCAACGTTGTACCCAAACAAAATTGATGTCTTTTTTTCCTACAAATAGAGTTTTCTTTGAGTGGTATTTGATCACCTCTGCGGTTTTTATTTTTTGCGATATAAACAAAGAGCGACGATTTTGAAAAAAGAACAATATTTTTTACTTTTGCTCTAATAAATATCCAAAAATAAAATATAAAAAAAAAATTATTCATTGGGTTTGGCCGATATATATTCTTCTATATATTTTTGGTAAAAAAAAAATCACAATCTGCGTTTATTGATTGATTTGCGCAAAAGTTCAGGCCTCGTGTTAACAGGGGTTGTAAAGCAGAGCATGCAAAATGACATTCACAGGACCCACTGTTGCTGTTGCTGCCTACAGCCACCCATTGAGATACCTACAGCCACCCATTGAGATGCCTACAGCCACCCATTGAGATACCTACAGCCACCCATCGAGATGCCTAGAGCCACCTATTGAGATTTAATAAAAGAGACGGCTGTATGTGGTTGTGCTCCATGGTTTGCATAAAGCACTCTTATGCACACTGACATATGCTCAAATGCACACTATCATTTCTATGAACAGCTGTACATGGGAGTGGACAGTGGGTCCTGGGAATGTCCTTACGCAGGCCCTGCATACTGGACAGCCCACATAGCTCCATGTGCAGGAAGTCTAATAGTAAATTTTCATTCTGTGTACTGATTTTCTAAAATAAAGGCTTTGCTATTCCCACATGAAACTATATTAACGTCACATGTTCCTTCCTCACGTTCTTATGCTTTGCCTTCTGCAATGTCTGGTGTATGTCAAATATTCAATAAGAAAAAAAAAATATTAGTTCCCAGTGATACACACATAAAGCCTTCAGCTAAAACAAGCAGATTCATGGATAATATGCACTGCATTATATATTGGATTGTGTCCTAGATTTTGTTTTGTATTTATTATTTCTATTAGCAGTTTTTTCTAGTGACACAGAAAGGCATATGGTTTATATAACGCTTACTGTCTTAAAGCTGAACTCCAAGCAGATATAAAAAATCAATCAGTTATATATTTATTAAGAAATCATTACATTTATTTTCATATAGATCTTAGTTAAAGTGGCTGTAGCATCAGATATACACTATATTGTCAAAAGTATTGGGACACCTGTATTTACACACACACATGAACTTTAGTGGCATCCCAGTCTTAGTCCATAGGGTTCAATATTGAGTTGGCCCACCCTTTGCAGCTATAACAGCTTCAACTCTTCTGGGAAGGCGGTCCACAAGCTTTAGAAGTGTGTCTATGGGGATGTTTGACCATTCTTCCAGAAGCGCATTTGTGAGGTCAGGCACTGGTGTTGGGCGAGAAGGCCTGGCTCACAGTCTCTGCTCTAATTCATCCCAGAAGTGTTCTATCGGGTTGAGGTCAGGACTCTGTGCAGGCCACTCAAGTTTCTCCACCCCAAACTCGCTCATTCATGCCTTGATGGGTCTTGCTTTTGCACTGGTACAAATCATTTGGTGGAGGGGGGATTATGGTGTGGGGTTGTTTTTCAGGGGTTGGGCTTGGCCCCTTAGTCCCAGTGAAGGGAACTCTTAAGGTGTCAGTATACCAAGACATTTTGGACAATTACATGTTGCCAACTACATGGGAATAGTTTGGGAATGGCCCCTTCCTGTTCCAACATGCACAAAAGAAGAATGCTTGTGGAAGAATGGTCAAACATTCCCATAGACATATTCCTAAACCTTGTGGATACCTTCCCAGAAGAGTTAAAGCTATTATAGCTGCAAAGGGTGGGCTAACTTAATATTAAACCCTATGTGCATGTAAAGGCAGGCTTCCCAATACTTTTCACAATATAGTGTATGTGTTTCAAGTGCATAGATGATAAGTAATGTGTAAGTGTAAAACATTTTATCACCTCTCAGTGGGTTATTTACTAAAACTGGAGAGTGCTAAATCTGGTGCAACTCTTCATAGAAACCGTACAGCTTCTAGGTTTTATTGCCTAAGCTTAATTGAACAAGTTAAAGTTAGAAGCTGATTGGTTACCATGCACACCTGCACCAGATTCTGAGTGCACCATTTTTAGTAAATCTCCCCCACATAGATCACAGTACTCTCTCTGACAATGCCTTCTTCTTCTCAGTAGGATGGTACCATTGTTGTTTAGGTATCACCCAAATCAACATCTACTTTCTGGACTGCTATGCTGGCTCGCAAATGCCACAGTCACATAAATCCTGGTGCCTGTGCAATCCTTGGCTCTATTAAAAAATGTCTGACACAACATTCTCTTACCTTGACTTGCTAAAAATGTATAATGTTGCCATCTGATCATGGGGGAAGAGGAGACTGAGAAAATGTTTCCTTCTGCCTGCAGCAGACTAATGTGTCTGTCTCAGATACTTGCTTTAGTTCACGGAACACCTTTTAATGGTAAAATCTGGAGCTTTTTGTTTTGAAAAAAATCATTGCTGTTTATATGCTATAATGGAGAAGTTAAAGATCACCACTTCAGACTACATCAGCACGAAAGCACAAGGCTTGATAAAGAGAATTTTAAACCATTTACCAGAAGAAAAAAACTCATGTATATGTATTTTAATTGTGTATTTAACTTTTTTAACTTTTTGCCTGACATTCTGCTTTTAGCATGGTCTTATTTTTCTAGTTACTTGTTTTCTGTCTGAGAAGCTTTTCACATCTAATTAGCCCATATTTAAGACTTATTCTGTAAACTGATAACTTACTGTAGATTGTATGATTATAATTAGGGTATGTCAGAACTGATATTGCTAAGCTGATAAACAAAGGTATTTCTTGGAAAGTCGAAATGCAGCCAGCATGTCCATGTGTATTGTATTTCTAATTCCTTTTCAAATAAAATGTAGGTAAAGAATGCAGAAAATTGTCCAGTACAACAACCCTAATCATTATATGTGCACAAGAAATTGAAAGTATTGCCCATTAAAATCAATGGCAATTCAATTTCCCTGTTCATGTAGTTGCAAATCAAAGCTGGATTCTGTAGGCAACACTTGTGTTCTGCTATGCACTAGTTTTCATAAGTGACCCCCCTTATTGCCTATGCATAGGAAAAAATTGCCTCTCTTGGTCTGTTTAGTCAGGAATGAATCTGTAAATGTAATCTACCTTCTTTCAAGATAGGTACATACATATATTTTCTTTTCAATCTATCTACCCAATGTTGCTCACTAATTCTGTCATAAAATACAATAGAGATTGGAAAAGACTTCAGTTCATCTGGAAGAATCCTGCAGACCTTTTTCAAACACAAAGTTTGGTTGATTTGATTTGAAGTAAAGGGTGGGCCATTTATATGGATACACCTTAATAAAATCGGAATGGTTGGTGATATTAACTTCCTGTTTGTGGCACATTAGTATATGTGAGGGGGAAACTTTTCAAGATGGGTGGTGACCATGGCGGCCATTTTGAAGTCGGCCATTTTGAATCCAACTTTTGTTTTTTCAATAGGAAGAGGGTCATGTGACACATCAAACTTATTGGGAATTTCACAAGAAAAACAATGGTGTGCTTGGTTTTAATGTAACTTTATTATTTCATGAGTTATTTACAAGTTTCTGACCACTTATAAAATGTGTTCAATGTGCTGCCCATCGTGTTGGATTGTCAATGCAACCCTCTTCTCCCACTCTTCACACACTGATAGCAACACCGCAGGAGAAATGCTAGCACAGGCTTCCAGTATCTGTAGTTTCAGGTGCTGCACATCTCGTATTTTCACAGCATATGTTTTTTTATGGTTTTTATGGTCAGTAAAAACCAATACCGGGTGAGCTGCTCCTTCCAGGAGGTACCGCCATTCCTCCAAAGCCGACTTGATGGCCAGCAATTCCCTATCACCGACATCATAGTTCCAGCAAGATGGTGCATAACCACATTATGGGTGTAAGGTCCGAGCATTCGTAGATGAACAGTTTCCTGGAAAGTGGATTTGTCATCGTGGGCCAGTTGAATGGCCCCCAAGGTCTCCCGATCTGACCCCCTTAGACTTTTATCTTTGGGGTCATCTGAAGGCAATTGTCTATGCTGTGAAGATACAAGATGTGCAGCACCTGAAACTATGGATACTGGAAGCCTGTGCTAGCATTTCTCCTGCGGTGTTGCTATCAGTGTGTGAAGCGTGGGAGAAGAGGGTTACATTGACAATCCAACACAATGGGCAGCACATTGAACACATTTTATAAGTGGTCAGAAACTTGTAAATAACTCATGAAAGAATAAAGTTATGTTAAAACCAAGCACGCCATTGTTTTTCTTGTGAAATTCCCAATACGTTTGATGTGTCACATGACCCTCTTCCTATTGAAAAAAGTTGGATTCAAAATGGCCGACCTCAAAATGGCCGCCATGGTCACCACCCATCTTGAAAAGTTTCCCCCCTCACATATACTAATGTGCCACAAACAGGAAGTTAATATCACCAACCATTCCCATTTTATTAAGGTGTATCCATATAAATGGCCCACCCTGTAGAACTATGGCCTTCCATTAAAAAAATGTGCTGCAGCATTTAATTACAGGTGCATCTGCACCTACAGTTTTCTCTTAGTCTCTTGCAAAGACCCACAAAAAAAACTGCTGAGCTTGCCAGTGAAATTAACATAATGCAGCTTTCTGTGACGCTGTGGCAACAATTCTGCACTGCTCCTTAAAGTGGTTGTAAAGGCAGAAGGTTTTTTTATCTTAACACATTTTATGCATTAAGATAAAAATGCCTTCTGTGTGCAGCAGCCCCCTTTAGCCCCCCTTATACTTACCTTAGCTCCCTCTCGATTCAGCGATGTTGTATGAGAGGCATGAACTTTGTGACTCTCACTCCTGATTGGCTGAGTCACAGCAGCGGGAGCCAATGAGGAGAGAGAGAGGGGGCGGTGCTGAGTCAGGGCTCTATGTCTAAGTGGACACACAGAGCACTGGCTCGGGTTGTGTGCCCCAATACCCCAATAGTGCTCTGGGCGCACTCAGCAGGAGGGAGGGGCCAGGAACACTAGTAGGGGATACGAGAAGAGGAGGATCTGGGCTGCTCTGTGCAAAACAGCTACACAGAGCAGGTAAGTATAACATGTTTGTTATTTTTAAACAAAAAAATTAGACATCGCTATCACTTTCATACAGAGCAGAGATGCCACTCTCATGTAGGCTGTGCCGGGTTGCACTACAGTGAGATTAGAAAATGTTGCAGAGGGTGTTGTTATTAGTATTGTGATTCCCAGTGTTAATTTTGTCAACTAAAATGTTTTATTCAACTTAATACTATTTTAATCAACTAAATATGACTAAAACTAAAACAATTGAGGTGACTAAAATACGACTAAAACTGAAATGGCATTTTAGTCAAAAGACTATCACTAAAACTAAATTGAAATTTGGCATCAAAATTAACACAGCACTGCCACATAAGAATACTACTAAGCTGCTAAAAGAAAAAAAAAAATAAGAAAAAGGCTTATTATTTTTAATGTTGGTAATATATTCAGATAATGTGTGCAATGGCGTTTACAGATTTTTATATTTTCAAGTTGTACTTCTGCTTGTCAAAAAGCAATATATTTGTTTACTTATGAAACTTAGTTTTATTTTATTTACTTATATTTATTTATTTCAGGTACTTATATAGTGCTGTCAATTTATGCAGCGCTTTACATATACATTGTACATTCACATCGGTCTCTACCCTCAAGGAGCTTATAATCTAAGGTCTCTAACTCACATTCATGCATATTTTTATTTACAATCGTATATTGCAACGGCTAAATCTGTGTCTGTAGTGCATGTTCAAAACTTTGCCTTTGGTAAATAACCCCCCCCCCCCCCCGTTCTCTCTACCACAATTCAGGGCTGGTCACAACAGCCGAGTACTTTCACTTTGAGGTGGGGAGAGCGATTTGTAGGGGCTGTGTATGCTCCAATCCAGACCTTATATTTAGATTTTTTTTTTGGGGGGGGGGGGGACTCTGTTGGGACAAAGGGGTTGTTGGGGATTAGTTGCATGTATGTACAAGATCTGAAGGATGACTTCTATCAAACGATCCTGCTAGCTTACTCTAAATGGATTAATTAGTATTTGAAATATTAAAAAAATAGAATTTTGTTGCTGTGGGCATCACTCTTACTTTATTTTCCACTCATGAATAGCTGTGCATGCAGACACAGTAAACATGAATGCATTCATATAGAATACTACTGTAGCAGCTGGTATAAAAGTAATGTACAGGTATTTGTTAGATTGGTAGAGAGTATCACATACAATGTTTCAAGCCTTTGCCCTTTATTAAGCAATTGTCAGCTTCTCTAATCATACAGATTTTGCCTTGGGCCTTTCAAGGAAAGTAATGTTAGGATTTATATGACTCCTCCCTCGTGACTTTATGTAGATTAGCATTTTAGATGCAGGAAGTGACATTTCTGAGCCGGTCATTAGGACTGGAACTCTTTTAGTCAGTGTTTGCCAATGGGTATTCAGAATGCCTTTAATCCTGCTTCTGAAGAGCTTGCATTGTCTCAGAAGTGACAGTTGATAATAGAACTGCATTAGGACACATGGGAGGGGCTTTGTTCATTGGCTCAATCTCTCTAGCTCTGCATGAAGTGTACAGAGGCCCTTACCTTACACTGGTAATCTCTAGGGTAAGGTCAAGCAATAATTGTGTATATGAGAGGGTTTACATCCCTATTCTACTCTGGATCCAGAAACCCAAATGGATAAAGCACTAATCACAGTGTTGAGTGACAGCTACTGTCTTTGCAATTTAAGTTATTAAAGGTAGAGAGTTTTTGTTGACTACAGTGAGTTCATTTTGACTGATATGCATAGATTTGTTTGCCTTGCAGCCAAGAGTCCCTGGAAAATTCATGCAAATGTGGGCATTTGCTGTAGCATGCATCTCATTTCTTTAAGTACAGAATGGACTTTTAAGTGCTACTAAGCTAGGAGGTAAAAGGTAGAATGAAAAAAAGAACAGTGTGTGGAGATACATTTTATAGTTGTGATGGTAAGATGTCTGATACGCCAATAGTCTGTATCTTGGGTTTATAGACTTTCTTACAATTTGTTGCTGAATTAAACTATGGAGAAAAGGTAATGCAGAAAATTAATAGATGGGAAATCTTCCAATGGGGACACTAGTTCTGGTAACCTGGAGGTCCCCAAGAAATTCCTTTAATTTTTAGAGATATCCTCTCACTTCCTGTTTTGACTATGGGACAGAAAGTGAAGGGAAATCTCCGCAATGGGACAGAGATGACAAAAAAAATCCGACAGGGGTTATAACCCTCCCTTACTCTATCCAAAATAAAAAAAAACATTTTGCCCATAGTTCTACTTTAATAATCCCAATAAGCAAAAAACATCATTATACATAATTCTATTTAAATGTATATATCATTTTAAAGTGACCCTGTCAGGTTACCAAAAAATAAGAAAGCAAAGTCTCTGCATTAGACAAACATGTTATACTCACTTCTCCAGATATCCATGTGCCCTACTTTACCTCTGTTCCAATGCTACAGCTTCAGAAGGTCTATTTGGTACTGAACACTTTGAGATTGTCTTCACCCCCTGCCATGCATCATGACTCCATCTTATGACCTCAGCATTTTGTAAAGCATTATATTTAGTTTTCTAAGCTCTGTATTTAAGACCAACAAGGTACGATTAGCTCAGCTGTATAATATTTTTTGAATATTGTGGCTTGGCTGGAGTTCTCTTTAAAATAGCAAATCTAGGCAACATGTGAAAGCACCTGGTAAGCTACCAATGCTGTATGGAAGACATCTAAAATCAGAATATTAATGCAGTAGACACAGTCGTGAGGTCACAACCGAAGGGAGGCTGTTGGATAACAAAGTAGCTCAAATCTCTGCAAGACAGTGAAGAATGGATTCACCTTCCAGAAAAGGAAATAACCCCTGGCAAGGGTTCGTAGACCACAGCAAACTATGGTATGGGTGAATGGAGTAAACTGGTGCACTACAGAATTGCAGGTATGAAATACTGAAATGCTGAGCAGGAAAGCTGTGCACTCTGTATGCATCTGAACATTTACATTAACATTTTTTGACAGGATTTTACTATTTCATAATCCAATGAACTCCTGTAGAATGGGTCAAATGCATTTTTTTGCCTTTTTTGCATTCAATTTTGCATATTTTGTCTATTTTGTTTAGCACAAATAAATGGCAAACTTTTGTCTAATTTTCTAGCAATCTTTTTCTCCCATGGCCCTTTATTATCTCACTGGAGTTTGATTTTCTTCATGCCAGTAAGACTGGAACATTCAAAGGTAGGGAGAGGTAGGGAGAGCATGTCTCTTGCCCCACTGCCGTTAGAGTTCAGGCATGGCAACTGACTGCTTAGACACCTTGCACTGCATGATGGAAGTAAAGAAGAGTATTGGTTGTATAGTATGCTAGTAGGGGGGAACCAATGGAAGGATAAGTACAAGCAGGATGACGGATAAGAATGGGCACTTAAATGAATTGTAAAGGCAGAAGGTTTTCTTATCTTGATGCATTCTATGCAGCCTCCCCAGCGCCCCCTATGTCTACGAGTCCCTCGGCCGTCCAGGACTCTCCCTTCTGGCTCCTGCTGCTGTCAATCAAAGTCAGTTAGCCAATCAGGAGAGAGAGGGGGCGAGGCTGAATAGACACATGGAGCTGCAGCTTGGCTCGGGTACCCCCATAGCAAGCTGCTTGCTGTGGGGGCACTCGATAGGAGGGAGGAGCCAGGAGCTGTGAAGAGTGACCTAGGAAGAAGAGATTCCAGGCTGCTGTGTGCACAACCACTGCACAGAGGAGGTAAGTATAACATGTTTGTTATTAAAAAAAAAAAAACGAGACTTTACAATCACTTTGAGTAAACCTTTTTCTTAGTCATGGGGAAAGCATGGGTTCATTTAATTTTTATTTAAATGTGAAAAACACATCAGGTATTTTATAGAGACTGAAAAAAATGATTATACCACCTTTATGAAAAGAGCCTCAAACCTTTATTGGTATAAGATTTAATGTTAGCTAGCTAAAGCGGTTTGTGGGCTTGACTGTAACAATGATCTGTGCATTGATATCTTGTTTTAACTCTGCCCGTGGTCCTGCTTCCTTGCGATTAGAATATCTTGTGCTACATGTCATTCTTTTTATATTTTATCATCAAGCCTTCTGTCATACTGAGGTTCCAACACTCTTTGACTTTTCATGTAGACAGATTCAATAGGAGAAAACTACAAAACATTTCAAGTGAGGCTGCCAAATGTTATATTTTCAGACTGTTTTCTCTGTCATATGACAAATACATATTTAAATAATTTTAGGCAGTCTCTGTGATTGACATCTCTAAACAAAGCTTATCGACTTTACATTGAGAAGCAGAACTTTGGTGACTCTGCTTGTTAACTGGGCTCTTCATCTGTCATTCAGCTTTCCTCCTTCGAGCTTGTCACAATTAAACACAAGAATCATCAAAGTGGTGGGCAAGCATCCCTGTCAAAGAGGCACAAATCAGGCTTTCTCTGTGTGTCAGTGATGTCTCTTCAACAGGAATGTGCATCAAACTAAATGGTCTTTGGGTGCTGAAGGAAGCATACATATAATGTGTCCATATGGTGTATAATATTTTAGATCTCTGTAACAATGGTTGCATAAATATGTGCAAATATCATAGTAAAAGATGAAGCTTCATTTTCTGACCTTCGAAGGGTCTTTATTTATCTTATTTTAGATATATGTACATATATAAAAGAAGCCTATAAATGAGCATTAGAGAGGGCAGATTTAAATCAGTGTGCCTAGGATCTTATAATGTAATCTAATCTCAGTAATACACATACAATGTATGCATATATATGCTCTCTAGGAAAGGCTTATAAAACAAGTGAAACATTTTTAAGCAAACATAATTCAAGTAGACTGCTCAAGACAGGTTTCCTGGTGTTGCTTGTGCATTGGTGTCAGCACTTTTAGGGGTTGATTTACTAAAGGTAAATAGATTGTGCACTTTGCTCCAGAGCAGTTACTCCAGAGCTTAGTAAATGAGCAAAAGTCCTGCTGACTTCCATCATCCAAACATGTGCAAGCAAAAATGCATTGTTTTAAAAATTTCAATGCACGTATTTTGGCTACTTTTTGCAACGTGATGCCGTACCTAACTTACTAAGCTCTGGAGCAACTGCATTTGCAGAGTGCAACTGCACTTTGCAAAGTGCACAGTCTTTTTGCCTTTAGTAAATCAACCCCTTAGTCTCCAAGAGACAGGGCGTGTTAGGGTCAGAATGTGACAAGGTGACAACACAGGAGAGCATTTGGGAGACAGGAACAGAGTGTTGTCACATATAACAGGAGGTCCATGAACAAGGACCTTCATGGCATGATTACCCAGTAATATTTTAATGATAACTGTAGATTTTAAAAGATTGTAAATGAGATTAGAGTGAGTGAGTTTAAAACTATGTTGAGGCCTCTTTCACACAGGGGACCAAGGAGTGGTAAAAACAGGCAGGTGAACCATGGTTTTGCTGCCCCCTCAGGCCACTCACCAAAAGGCTAAATAACAGCCTGAGGAGGCTGTTCACATGCATCAGCCATGATGCTTCGCATCACAGCTGCTGAAAATTTCACATGGCATGCTGAGCTGACAGGTGCCACTGCCTATCAAACATTAAATTGCCCATTAAAGTCAAATGCTTGTGTGTAAATGTGCTGAGCTGAAAAAAAAAACGTAAAGATCTATACAAATACCATATAAAGCATTGCAAAAATATGCAAATATGTGTGTATAAAAGTGACAACAATAAATCATCCAAAAACAACTAATTTTCTACCCAAAACAGCTCTTGTGTTACACCCAAACTAATTGTTTACATTTTTTTTTTTATAAATTTCCAAAAGTCCAAAATAAAGTCCAAAAGTAGAAATATAAAGTCCCAAGTGAAGAAAGACATAAAGCTACGTAGTGCAAAACCACACTTCTTTAATGAAAGTGTGCTCCAAGTGAAAAGACATAATCCTCCACCTTCACCTAGATCAGATCAGTGATGGCAAACCTTCTCATCCCAGATGTTCTGGAACTACATTTCCCATGATGCTCATGCACTCTGCAGTGTAGTTGAGCATCATGGGAAATGTAGTTCTAAAACACCTCCAGAAACTGACCCTCACCACAAAGGTCAATTTACCATGTTGGCAGGCAGCAAGACTCAAAGAACATCTTCAATCTGCTCCAGCTTGTATATGCAATCAATCAGAGGAAAGTATATCCATCTCTCAAGCTGAAAAGGAAGAGAAGCAAACTACAGTGCTCACCACTAGAGAATTTTACTAAATGTATAAAAATGCACTCACGTGTAAGATAAAACCAAACAGGCATTTCTGAATGCCCTTAACCAGTATAAGATTTAATACTGTCCAGAAGGAGTATGAACAGATGCCACTGTGCTCATGCTCCTCAATCCAGGGTCGCTATGGATCGACTCTATTCAAATCAAATGTTTGGCCTGTGGTTGCAGTACATTATTCCCATAATAAAGTGCTGTTTGGCAGAATAAAAAGTCGGCATATAGGAGGTAGCAGGATCACCTGCTAGTTTATTGTTCTTTTTTCTCCACTTCCTGTATTAGGGTGCCAAGGCTGTTCACTAGTTAGTGAAATTATACAACATCACTTTTACCCTCCAGGGCAGGAAAGTCTTAGGTAGAAATTTTGGTTTAAATGGGCTTTAAGTGGGAGACAAATAAATTAAAGTTTAACATCAGCTAGTACTTTTTAGGCAGGTACAGCAACAGTTTTTTTAAATTTGGGCCAAAAAGGTCTAAACCATATGCTGTACATAAATCGTACCCATTGCAAGCACCCTTGTTAGGGTATATATAGTTTATCCAAACTCTTGCAGCTGAATGTTTTGATGGAGTTTGCAGATCAACAAATTTGCAAATTTACAGTGCCCCCCCCCCAAAAAAAAATCTCCTGGTGCATGCAACTCTGCATGCTGTTCTCAAATCATCTTCTTGGAACAATGTAAGTATGTTTGTGCCATAGTTGTGGAATCTACCTGGAAGCTGCAAATCACTGTAGTAGGCCCCACTATTACAGTGATCACCACTAGATTTCTAGCCCTGTGCCGAGTAGCTGCCCTGCTGCATTGCGAGCACAGGAATTTGCTCGCATGACATAGGTGCCAGTCATTGAACACTTTGCATTTTTCCAATGAATGTAAAGCAGAGTTACCATGTGATTTGTTTGCAGTGCATTTTTAAATTAGTGCATGCACTACTTTTGTTGTGGCCCTGTGCAATGCCGCTCATTCAAAATGAAAGGGATCAAATTGCACAACAATGTACCACATGTGAAGCGTACAAGAATGTGCAGCACATTGCTGTACTATTCCTGGTGTGAACCGGTCATAATTTAAAACCGAACTCCACGCACAAATTTCATTTGGACAGTCACCAAGGATATAGATCCATTTTGTGCATGCAAAGTGCCTTTGAAAACTCAGTTATTACATTGAAAAGTAGTGGTGAGATTATCACTGCGCTGTACATAGCCTGTGCAGAGAGCAGAACTGCTGGAGGGACCCAACAGATCCACCTACTACAGGTTGCCTACAGAAAACTACAAGAGGGAGAGAGGACAAGACAACCCTGCACAAAGGGATAGAGAGCAGCAGTGACTGGTCTTTACTACAGGGAACCTCTGCACAGATGCAAAGTTTCATACTGGAATACTGCACAGATCTGGAAGAAATACACATTTTTTGTTAATGGAAGGTAGTTGTGTCAGTAGGCATTTGAACATGTGGTGCTGATAAAATGAAATACAACTTTAAGTGTTGTTAAGCCCAGAACCGTGCATTCACTATATCTGGTCTCCCACAGTACACAGAATAGGGAAATGCAATTATTTTAGTAAATATAAACTGCTAAATACTTTTTCTCATTAGCAGTATATTACAGTCTTGTGACTTCTATCAGTGTCCGGCCCAGCACTGGTTAAAGCTTGTAGGAGGAGTTTTCATTCTACTCTGACTGACCTATGAGGATGCAGGACCCCTGACCCTCTGTCTGGACAGTGCTGGTTGGCCCTGAGCTGATCACATGCACCCTCCCAAGAAAAAAAATACACACCAAACTAATTTTTCTAAATTCCTATCTTCCTGGAAGTTAGAGACCTGGGGTGATTTTTAATAGATCATGTATTGTATTTAAAGTGGGCATCTCCTTTAAAGTTGAGAATGAAGAGAGGATTAGCCAATACCTGATTATAGACATTGCAAGTAATGCATTCAATGCATCTATTTTGCTACTTCGTTTCTTAGGAAAACTGGTCCTTTTTGGTGTATATACAATAACCCTAAAATGAGAAAGTGATGGTAATTATAGATAAGTAATAATGTAATGTTTTTCAAACATTTTACTCAGTCCACCAGGGAAAAGTGCTATGCTGATGCACGCTGGGATATATATTTTGAAGTTCATGCTAAAAGAGTTTTAGGGCTTTTCTATGGAAATGTGGTGCAGGCCATTTTTAGTTCCTGTTCAGTACTGTATTCCCATAAGACTGTGTTTGCAAAGATCTTATGTGATCCACAACCAAGTTGGAAATAAAGCTGTATTTTCCTTGCAGCAAGTCATTTATTTCTTGTAAATGATTTAGCAGAATGCTGTATGCATAAATCGAAGTACCATGCTGCCTTTTACTGTAAGGGCTTCATATCAAACAGCATCCCTTTTTACTATGGTGAGCGAAGGATAAATAATAGAACGTAATAGAACAATGATTATAGCAGACGGAGTGTGATTGCCTAATGAATCTAACCATCTGCAGTATTTTCTTGGAGGCTGTCCTGATTGATTTGTATGATAAAGATATAGACTTATTCACTAAGATGCACATGGTAGTGATGATGTGTTAAGTACAGTAACCCATAACATTCTGTGAAATTACATATATTTTTTTAATTCTTTATTTATATCGCCACTTTTGAAGAATTTTTATCCATATGAGCGTAACTAAATACATAAATGTGTATTACACAGCATGCATTGATCTTGGACAAAGTGATGAAACAATAATTATCCATTACAAATATATACACATTAGATAATACACTGATGATCCAATTAAAGTAATTAGATCAGTTAAAGGAATAGTGACATGCCAATCCCCATACATCCATTTATTTATATGGCCACTTTGAAGAATTTTTATCCATATGATCGTAACCAAACACATGAATGTGAATTACACAGCATGCATTGATCTTGGACAAAGTGATGAAACAATAATTATCCATTACAAATATATACACATTAGATAATACACTGACGATCCAATCAAAATAATTAGATCAGTTAAAGGAATAGTGGCATGACAATCCCCATACGTGCATAAAAAATGGAACCAAAGGCTCTTAGAGGGCGGATGAGTCTTTTTCCACATTAGTGAGATACATGCTCTCACTGCGTTGAGTTAAAAAAATATTTTTTTTTATTAGTTGACAGTATCCATTGCAGTGGATGATGAAAAAACGTTGCTTGCTTTGAGTTGCTATACTTTATGTATTGCTTTTTGCCTTATTAAGCAGGTCCAAAATATAAATCTATGTCCATGCTTTGTAGGATACCAAACCATGTATCAGTTTGTTTTTTCTGCCAGCAATGAAAACAGCTGCTAAAAAAATTGCCCATAATTTTAATCTAATGTTTAAGATGACAACAGCACTTAAAACCTAAAACTCTGCTAACCCCCAAAATAACCCTCAATACTGATCTTCTTCTTAACTTTAATTCCTTTAAGCAGACAACATCCAGACAAAAATATTAAGTTGAAAATAAATAGACCATTAAAAAATAAAATAATAATATGTTTTTCTTGCAAAATACAGCTTCAAATCATAGATTTCCTCCACAGTTCTTTTTCTGCTGCTGTGAAAGGAAAAGCAGAACAGTGATGAGTTCATCTCTCTCTGTTAGTCTCTCTCTTTCACTCTATCAGCATATTTCTTGTTGATACATAAACTGATTGGCTGCTTCTGCTGCCTCTTGCTCTCACACTCCAGGCACTGCAAGACTGCAAGAGACTGATGATACTAGCTAATACCAGGTCAAATTCTGGTGCTTACGTCACTTGTATTTTATTGATATATAAATTAATGTATAATATATATACAGTGTGTGTGTATAATATTTTATATATAATTTTACACAGTGCTTTTACATACTATTACACTATACATATCAGTGTCTGTCCTTAAAATCTAATGCCCCTATCCCCCTCAAAGAGAGAGTGAGACATGCACACATTATTACCAGTTTTAGATCAGATCCAAACAATCTACCACTATGTCGTTAGATTGTGGGAGGAAACTAAAGTATGTGAAAGAAACCTCAAATGCAGATAGTGTACTGGTTAGGATTAAAACCAAGGTCCCCAGTGCTGTAAGGCAGATGTGCGAACCAATGAGCCACTGTGCTGGCTATATTTAAAAAAATGTTATCTTGATTACAGGGTTGCATTTATTTGTGTATTTTTTATCTGCCTGAAGTTCAGCTTGAACCTAAAACAAAAACAAATCTGTAATAAGAATCACCTAAAAATGCAAGATACCCAGATGTTATGCTGATCCATTGGCCTTTTTACTTTCCAAAGCACTCATGAGTAGAGTTGATCGAACCTCTGGAAGTTCGGGTTCTGCTGGTTCGGCCGAACTTCGGGACAAAGTCCGGGTTCGGGTCCGGACAGGACCCGAACTTTGACCTGGACCCCGAACCCCATTGAAATCAATGAGGACCCAAACATTTA
>BLSH010209529.1:263409-273417 GCA_018402905.1 Glandirana rugosa | reverse complement strand
ATTAATTAACCATTATATATAAATATGATGTCACATATAATGTGTAATATATTTTTTTGAAAAGTCCGGGTTCGGGTCCGGGTCCCGGACACCCAAAAGTTTGGTACGGACCCGAACTTTACAGTTCGTGTTCGCTCAACTCTACTCATGAGCAAAAAGGGGCTCCAAACAGAACACTACTAGTTTATACCCTCCACTGTTTTATTATACAGCTCTACGTGGCAGTTGGAAGTTAAATCTACTGTAGCTATAGGATTGTAATAAATGTCACTTTGTTTTTATGTTTTTATTTTTTTATGTGTTTTAGCCCATTAACTGCTGCAGGCAAAATGAGCTACAGGCAGCAAGTAAATTTATTCAGTGTATGTACATAATTCAAAAGTCCAAAACTGTATTCCATATACCTCTGACCATTATAACAAAACAGAAATCAAAACTTCTGTGTGTGTGTATATATATATAATGTGTAATATACACTGTAGTATAAATATATATTACCAATTAATTATTAAAAATAATTACTTATTATATATATATATGTATCCAGATAATGATGTGTAAATGTGCAGTTTTTAAATGATTTACGTACATTTAGTGCACTTATTCTTCATGGTTCCTCTTATCCATGATAGCTGGATGATCATTGCTAAACCATATTTCTCAAATAATTTGCCACCAGCACCTACAGCCTTGTGTTTCAAGTCTGTCCTAATGGCCAGTGAACCCCTCTTCATGCCAAAGCTTCTGTTCATTATAACAGAAGACCCTTCTGAAAATATTAAATACATGGCAACTGATCTGATACTTTGATTTGCTTGAGGATCTTGGGATTAGAAGAATAATGAAAGATTTGAAACTGTCAGGAACCATGAATCAGACCAAGACAGAAGTGCAGTAAAATCACACGTTTTAATAAAAAAGTAAAATGACATAAACAGAGTAAACATGGTCAAAACTTAGCTGGGTTCGGTAATTAGAGCGGATAGCCAGAGCAAGCCAGTGAAAGAGGAGTCCAGAATCAGCGAGGTCAACAAGTGGCATGCAGGGTCAGAAGCCAGGAGGAGAGTCAGCCGAGCAGGGTCTTGAATCCAGGAATCAGAAGGGAACGTCACAGGAAAACACAGCAGAGATTTCTCCAGAGATGTTGACCAAGGCGAAGGCGTCTGAAATCTGATCCAGGCAGTTTATATAGCTAGGAGGGCTGGCTAACAAGCAGGATATGGACATCAGGTGAGACCGAGTGAAAGCCGAGACTGGCAATTAACCCTCAGCTGACCAGCTTGCTCTGAAAAGGGAGGGCTGAGCCCAGCCCTGACAGAAACCCATCATAACAGAGAATGAAACACTGAAAGACCTATTCCAATAACCTCCAATACTAGCTTTCAGGCAACCACCCAACCTCAGGCATAAACTAATCAGCAGGAAACTTTGTTCTGGATTCAAGGTAAGGAATCAAGTCTTGAAACAAAAAGTGCTTCAAACTGTGCAGCCAAAGCAATCCATTAAATAGTGTCTCTTTCTCTCTCTCACACACACACACACACATACATAAAAGGGACCTTCAATATTACCGAATAATGCAGCTGTACCTCCAGTAATGTTCTGTACCTCATCTAATGCATAAAAAGCAGCAACAGTTTGTTACATTGGTGAAACAGGACACAAATTACAATAATGAATTTACACAAATCCACCATAAAAGAATATAAGAAAGATGATTCCTGCACACCTGTGGAATATAATTTCTCACAACCAGACCACACTATGGAAAAAATAAATGTTTTGGTTTATAAAGAGAACTTCAGAACTACTCAGGAGAGGAAAACTTTTGAACTAAAAATAATAATTCTATTTGACATAAAAATATAATGGACTAAATGTGGATTTCAGTATTCTGAATCACTATCCATCAGCTTTATGATCACTCTCAACTCTGTGACCCTTCCTCCTCCCAATCCATAAGCCTCTCTCTGCCTTATCCCACTAACTATCCAAGTTTAATTACTATTGTTGTGTATGCTTCTTTTCCCTCAGAGATTGTCTTTTTAACCCCTTCCTGTCACCGCCTCCCAGCCCTTTAAATGTTTCTAGATGTCAGGGTTGGAGGCAGGCATTTGGGTCATGTGACCACTGTAATTAGCTGTAACAGTAGCCACATGACCAGAAAGCTCCTAATTGCAGTTGATCAGGAGCTTTCCGGTCCCCACCGGTGACTGTACAGGGAACGCACAGAATTAAATCCCATCCCCAGAGACGCCACATATATTTGTATCGGCAGGAAGAGGCTAACATTCTGCTAACAATTTGTGTATTAGTACTGCTTGGACATTGATAAAGAGGGTACACCCAGAAAGTGTGTCCTGAGAATGTGGATGTTAGTGCAAATAAAAATAGAAAGAAATAAAATGTAAATCTAATCAAAAAACTGTTCATATACAGTAAGAAGGAACTTTGATAGCAATATAGGTTTTCTTTTAATCAGGGGATGATAACCTAAATATTTTTCCACTAAATAATAATTTGATTTCATATGAACATTACATTATTATTATGTTATAATGCATGTTTTTGCTTGAATATTTGTATTTTACAAGGCCATTAATGAAAGAAGCATATTGCATACAGTAAATTATTCTGAAAATTGTTTAAAAAATGAGGTTTATTTTAAGACTGGAAGCCCTATAATTCTTGAGATTAAATTATTAAAGAATAAACAAGACAATCCAATTTAAACATGAAGCTGTAGCGGTGACCTCATCTTCTGTTACATGGTATTCCATCACAGCTTCATCTCGTTGCCATGACTTTTCTTGTGAGTCCTCCAGTTTAATTTGACATAAAGTTGAGTGAGAAAATTGTGAAAATTTAGACCAGAAAATAAATATATGGAAGAATGCTGATTGTGAAAGTGACAGGTTAGAATGACTGTTTTGGAATTGTACCAATATTTCATCTGTGAGGCTATTCTAGCATACATCACCACATGAACTCAAAATCTAACGTTCAAAATATGAACTTATACAGTTTTAAATAACCATGTAATATAAATTAACAATACATGATTTAGTTTCTAGAAATGTTCTGTAATAGACAGCACCACATTATGTACTTAATTTTTCATTAGACCAGCGTATTTTTTCTTTAAACAGTGGGTATGCCCAGCAAAATTCTTATTTAATTTAATCTGCCAGCACTTATCCCAAAATAAAATATATGGACTGTTTAAATCTTTCAGGTACACCCACAGTCTAAGTGTCCTGTTCGGCCTTCCTACACTAGGAATGTCAATTATTTCTTTGGGTTGTTATGTTCTGTTGCCTAGAAAGTAGTGCAGTGACCAAAGCTCCCATTCTTAGCTTTATAATAACTGTGACAATGGCTTGGGTATTAATATAAGATGCTCATTTATGTCTTTATGGCCTTGCTTTGTGCACTGGCCCAAATTGTTTGGTGGAGGGGAGATTATGGTGCGGGGTTGTTTTTCAGGGGTTGGGCTTGGCTCCTTAGTTCCAGTGAAGAGAACTCTTAAGGTGTCAGCATACCAAGATATTTTGTACAAATTCATGCTCCCAACTCTGTGGGAACAGTTTGTGATAGCCCCCTCCTGTTACAACATGACTGCGCACCAGTGCACAAAGCAAGGTCCATAAAAACATGGATGAGCGAGTTTGGGATGGAGGAACTTGACTGGCCTGCACAAAGTCATTACCTCAACCTGGTAGAGTACCTTTGGGATGACATGACTACTTCAAGTGGGGAAGGGGTCTAAGCCTCAGCACTTCAGAAATCCTAGTCATTTCATATTTCTCAGGCCCTCTCCTCCCAGGCTATGTAGAGTGGACAGAGTTGTCCATCAGACAAACATTTGTACCACCCTAAGAAACTTTGCTTCTTTGACTTGGGTGAATGGGTGTCACATCTACCCCAACGCAGGTGGTCAGACACTATAGCTGGCTACTGTGTTCTTCGCCTATAGCATCCCCCTTTCCCATAAGGCAAGCAGGCTTACAGGTACCTTAGTTGCCCCGAGGTCTTATACACAATGCTATGGTGCCTAGCCACCACACCAGGGCAGGTGTGAACTGAGCAAAGCAAACAAATACTTTTGGTTGGCAGACAGGCAGAGTGGTTCTAAGACAGTCCAGGTAAAAGGCAGGCTGAGTTCAGGGAATAGTCCAATATCCGGTCCAAGGTGATACACTGGGAAATCCAAACTAGCAGAGCAGAGCAGACAGCCAGGGGGAGCTTGATCACAATTTACATTTACACTGATCACTCTCTATCACAAGCATGAGACTGAAGGTTTGGCTTGCTTATAACAGGTTTGGTTTCTACCCAGAGACTGACCACATCAATTACCTTGCAGATGGACAAAGACAGGGAAAATGCCATAGCCAAAACCAGGATGCTGGAATGAGGAACAGGAGCGCTAGACGCTCCTGACAATAGGGAATTGCACCCACACTGTAAACCCTATGTGGACATGACTTACCTCCTAGAGAATGGGGAGCATGCACACTGTAGTGGCAATTCTGCAGATGCTCTATGAGACTGCAGAATGTTACCACCAAGGATAAGGAGGTACTACTGACTGGCGGGATGAACTGGTAATTTGAATATTTGGAAACAAGAGAAACAAGGGTCCCAGCATTTTTAGAAACGTATCAGGAAGGTATTACAGTTTGTTGTTTTTTGTGTGGTTACAACAACTTTAATTGTATAAGTACACATACCATACTTAGCAGAGATTAGGCACAGCAGACCCATTGAAAACTGTAGATCACCCCCCCCATAATCAACAAGAGTGGGTTAAAAAAATAGAAAAGCACATTTACTACAGCTTTCCTATACATCCATCATTTTGGAAATCATAATACAATCTCTCCTTTTGGGGCCCTCTTGTTTCTTTAACCTCCCTGGTGGTAGGATTATGTCAGATTTTTGCATCTCAGAGCGGTATATTGTTTTGCATAGAAATTTGGCGTTTTATATTGTAGGTCTGTAATTCTTAGGAATAACTCACTTAAATCTGTCCAAACAAGAGTCTAGTAGGCATCCCGGGTATGATAACGTTTGAAATAACGAAATCATAAATTATAATATATATTAAAACCAATTATAATATAATAAATAACTATAAATAATTATCAAAACTAATAATATAATAATAATAAAATGTATTTAATAATGTAATCAAGTCAAAAACACTGACATTTGCGTTTAGTGTCTGATGACAAATTTCATCACGAGTCAGTATCGCTCAATTCTGCAAGTGATTCTTATTTACTATCACTGTTTTCTAGCTGGTCAGCTGCCAGAAAGAATGACATATATAATATAAAAGTGCATGCAGGGCACTGGACAAAGCACTAGGGACAAAGGGGTGTGAAATGATTTCATACAGTAATGTAATCTTACAGATTACAGTGTACTGTATGTGTTGTGTGTTTCACTTTTTGAATTTGCCGCCAGGCTCCACCCCCATGCAACGCAATGCTGGCAGGGAACGAAGCCCGGAACCCAGATGCATCCGGTGAAAGATTCCAGCGGAGGACACAGCGTGGGGACATCGCAGGATCCTGGGGACAAGTAACTTTGCCTGGATACTGCAATGCAATCCCAAGTGTGGGTCGGAGTTACAGCTTTTGGTAATTAAAACTCACCCCGAGCCACCAAGAACACTTGAAGGGGATATTTACTAAAGGCAAATAGACTGTTCACTTTGCAAGTGAATTTGCACTCTGCAAAGTAATTTTCCAGGGCTTAGTGAATGTTGTAAAGCATATGTGCAAGGGAAAAAAAATGCATTTTTGCTTGCACGTGATTAAAGGATGGGAAGCCAGCAGGGCTTCACCTCATTCTCTAAGCTCTGGCGATAATACTTTTATGGAGTGCAACTGATTTGCAAAATGAGTAGTATATTTGCCTCTATTAAATCAACCTCAAAGTGTCTACAGTAAAACCCTGTGAACGTTTCTGTCTTTGGGACTCTGTTAGAGAGTAATCTGCATTTTTTCCAGGTCTGTGTGCTTGCTATGGTTTCCAATTTCTGTGTTGAATTGAAGGTGCTGTAACACAATAGTGTGGGCAGAAATACCCCAAAACTCCCAGATGGACAAGGATTATGTCCGTGAGATTCTCCTAAACAAACTAGAAGCCAGTCACTGTCCTACCCCATAAAATTTTACTTAATTTTGCTGAAATGTGTAAGGAGCATGTCAAAGTATAAAATTTTAAGTCCCAAAGTTTAAACTTTTTTGCTTTTGTATGTTTTTCTGTTTGCCTTTAGAGATCTGTAACCTTCTAATTATTTTAACATATTACACCAGTGTTCCTCAACCAGGGTTCCATGAAACCCTAAGGTTCCTTCAGAAGTTGCTAGGGGTTCCTTGAGCAATGGTCAATTTCTACCTTTCAGATAAATTCCCAATGATACCATTGATCTTTTTAGCAATCTGTAAGGGGGTAATTATTCCCAGTGACCACAAGTGTAAGGAGCATTCTTCCCATTGACCATCACACTAATGTGTCATGAGTAGTAGATTTTAAATTTTTAGCAGGGGTTCCCTGAGGCCGGAGAATTATTTCAAGGGTTCCTCTGTGTTGAAAAGGTTGAGAAAGGCTGTATTACACATTTAAATACTTCCCTTGTGTCTAGAGTTGAGCGAACACCTGGATGTTCGGGTTCGGTGGGTTCGGCCGAACTTCGGGAAAAAGTCTGGTTTCGGTACCGAACTTGACCCGAGCTTTACCCCGAACCCCATTGAAGTCAATGGGGACCCGAACTTTTCAGCACAAACATGACTGTAAAAAAATCCTGGGAAGTGCTAGAGGGCTGCAAAAGGAAGTAAAATGATTTTAGAACAATAATCTGTCCCTTACAGCAACAGCAGGAACCTGACCCTATAGAACTAGGAGATGATTTTAGAACAATAATCTGTTCCTCTAAGCAGTAGACTCGACCTAGTCCAGTCAGATCGCTCTGTAATGCAGGATGAGATGTTATTAGATCTGCAATCTGTCCCTAAAAGCAGTAGTAGTAGTAATCTCTACCTAGTCCACAATCAGATCGTTCTGTAATGCAGGATGAGATGTTATTATATCTGCAATCTGTCCCTCACAGTGCCGCAGCATCCTCTCCCTACACTACCCAGAGAGCATGTGACATGCAGCACTAAGTGACTCCAGCTTATAAAGAGGCTGGGTTACATGATGCACTGGCCAATCACAGCCATGCCATTAGTAGGCATGGCTGTGATGGCTTCTAAGGGCAAACCAGTGAAACGCTTGTTGATTGGCTGCCCTGCGTGATCAAATACCCGAACCCAGAAATCAAAATCAAACTTTTTTTCACATGTCCGGGTTCGGGTCCGGGTCACGGACACCCCAAAGTTCGGTACGGACCCGAACTTTACAGTTCGGGTTCGCTCAACTCTACTTGTGTCCTAAAATACTTGTGAACATTGCACTAAAAACAGGATCATTTTAAGCTGTCTCCCCACCAAATACATACAGTTTATCATGATATTAAATTAGTATCTACTTTCCTATAATCCACCCTCTCCATCTACTATCTGCTTCTTTCACTGGCCGTGGAATCCTTTTCTAGGAAGAAAAAAGAGTTTTCATTATCTGGGAAATCAATTTCCTCACTGAAGCTAATGGGATTTTTTTTAAATGGTTTTAACTCTCTTAGGTGTAAAGCTTCTGTCCCTTCTGCCTCATTGTCTGATCTTGTTACTTTCACATTTTGACACATAATGTAGCAAGACAATTCATTCCCAGTTGATCCTGATCAAACAAAATTTAAAACAAAACATGTAAAAATCTTGGAGGCTTTTGTGATTTATTACAAAAACTTCTAGATACAACTAAATTTCTCAGTAATGTGCGTTTTTATGAGTATTTTAAGGCCAAGACCCTTGTTTTGTACTTTAATTGCTTTTATATTAGTTCTGCTATTTTTTTTAAAGTAGAACTTAAGGCACAATAAAGTAAGGAAGGGTTATAACCCCTGTCAGTTATTTTTGCCATTGGTGTCTAATTTGGGAGATTTACCTCCATGTATTGTCCCAAAACAGGAATTGAAAGGAAATCCCTTTAAAGTGAGGGAATCTCTGGTTGTCACCAAGGTCACCATGACTAGTGTCCCCATTGGAAGATTTTCCTTCTCTTCCTGTTCTGGTATCAACCCAAAATTTGAGATTTTCTTTTACTTTCATTTTGCTGCTAATGGTAAAGAGCACAAATAGAGAAGGTGTATCTCCCTAATATCTTTTTTACATATACACTATATTACCAAAAGTATTGGGACACCTGTCTTTACACGTACATGAACTTTAATGGCATCCCAGTCTTAGTCCATAGGTTTAAATTTTGAGTTAGCCCACCCTTTGCAACTATAACAGCTTCAACTCTTCTGTCCACAAGGTTTAGGAGTGTGTCTATGGGAATGTTTGACCATTCTTTCAGAAGCGCATTTGTGAGGTCAGGCACTGATGTTGGATGAGAAGGCCTGGCTCGCAGTCTCCACTCTAATTTATCCCAAAGGTGTTCTATCGGGTTGAGGTCAGAACTCTGTGCAGACCAGTCAAGTTCCTCCACCCCAAATTCGCTCATCTATGTCTTTATGGACCTTGCTTTTTGCATATTGAGTTGGCTCACCCTTTGCAGCTATAACAGCTTCAACTCTTCTGTCCACAAGGTTTAGGAGTTTGTCTATGGGAATGTTTAACCATTCTTTCAGAAGCGCATTTGTGAGGCACTGATGTTGGGCGAGAAGGCCTGGCTCACAGTCTCTACTCTAATTCATCCCAGAAGTGTTCTGTCAGGTTGAGGTCAGGACCAAACCATTTGGTGGAGGGGGGGTTATGGTGTGGGGTTGTTTTTCAGGGGTTTGGCTTGGCCCCTTTGTTCCAGTGACGGGAACTCTTAAGGCATCAGCATATCAAGACATTTTGGACAATTTCATGTTCAGAACTTTGTGGGAACAGTTTGGAGATGGCCCCTTCCTGTTCCAACATGCGCACCAGTGCAAAAAGAAAGGTCCACAAAGACATAGATGAGCGAATTTGCTGTGGAGGATCTTGACTGATCTGCACAGAGTCCTGACCTAAACCCGATAGAACACCTTTGGGATGAATTAGAGTGGAGACTGCGAGCCAGGCCTTCTCTTCCACATTAGTGCCTAACCTTACAAATGCACTTCTGGAAGAATGGTCAAACATTCCCACAGACATGCTCCTAAACCTTGTGGACAGCCTTCCCAGAAGCGTTGAAGCTGTTATAACTGCAAAGGGTGGACCAACTCAATATTGAACTCTACGGACTAAGACTGGGGGTCTCGTTCGCGAGACGCCATGGCAGAAAAACAGACCTCAGGCGGAGTCTCTGGAAAAGACAACTGTGACCCAAGAAGAGAGGAAACACAGCACGCAGCAAGTAACCCGTCATTACCCAATATACAGGGTCAACAAACCCTGACCTTAGCCGATCTGCATACGGTAGCAACCGACATCAAAAATGCCCTAACGGTAGCCATCGCAGACCTCAGGCACGACTTCCAAACAATGTTGAACAGAGTGGAAGACATCGAAGAAATCACCACCCACCATGATATAGAAATACACACCTCAAAATGTACCATAGACTCACACTCTCTGCAGCTTAGAGATATGAGGCGCCATTTGGAAGACTTGGAGAACAGAAGTCGCAGGCACAACATCAGAGTCAGAAACCTGCCTGAATCCTATGAACCAGAAAACTCCACACATAAAGATATAGTACCACCCACCACTAAAGAAGCTACAGAAGGTGAGACAAGTTGTAACAAACCTTCAGCACGGACTCCAGACGCTACCGATGGCAATCCCGTAAAAACTACAGCCAACGATGGCATACGTCTAGCCGATTCCAGTCCCAAACAACTGGGACATATAACCCATTACTGCCCAATGAACGACGCACGACACAAAGGAGAGAAGAACCCAGTGTCAACAGAAAAGGTCT
>BLSH010209529.1:248462-260693 GCA_018402905.1 Glandirana rugosa | reverse complement strand
AAGTACATCTTAGTTTTTGTTTAACGGTACAGTGACGGTGTCTAATGATTGTTTGTAATCGCTTTGGGGAATTACCATCATCTTCATATTATATAATTGTTTTCATAACCCTACGGACGGAAATGTGTGTGTACTTGAAATTACCGTAGGGTCAGAAAAAAAAAAAAAAGGTTTTCAAAAATAACTTTCTATGTGTCTAATGTTCCATAATTTTGTAGGTTTTTCAATTGTTATCTACACCTATATTGTAAAACAAATGTATTCGATAGCATTTTATCATTTATCACGAAGCTTATGTAAACAAAATGTTATATCCACATCTATTGTTAACTTTTTGGATGTTTTAATACCTTGTAATCTGTGTATCTTTCAATAAAAACTTTTGGAAAAAAAAAAAAAAGACTGGGATGCCATTAAAGTTCATGTGTGTGTAAAGGCAGGCATCCCAATACTTTTGTTAATATATTATACTTCTACTACCATTAAGGGGTTTCGCTAATGTTTGTTAGTAATCTGTGGCAGTGACATGGCAATTTGTTTTTGATTCTACATGAAGGGGTCTAAGTTGAATTTGGCATTCCTCTGGCAAATACATCGTAGTAGCTAGCATCATGGAAAATAATTGCTGTCCAAAAATATTCCACTACAAAATCAGTTTTACAGTTTTAAGAGTGAATTATATATGTTGGTGTATGTGTGTGTGCTTGAATGTATGTACTGTGTGTGTATATATATATATATATATATATATATATATACAGTATGCTGTATATAGAATACATGTCTCCACATTGTTCTTCGGTATGATTTGGAGGTTGTTGTGTCAAGATTATGTTGCTGAAATCTAACTTTTCCTTAGAATACTGATGAAATTGGTTTCATTCTGATTGCTGCCTGGGGTAGAGTGGAAAAGGTTAAAATCACTAACATGCTAAGATTACAATGCATTAGACATTCTGACAGCAAAATAAGTTATTGTCAAGTTTGAAAATGACTTTTCCAAATGTAATTGCATACACTAACCAGACATTTATGTTGATTTTTATATTAGTATTCACAATTTAAAGAACACTATTAAAGGAAATGAAAGGGTCTCCCTCAGTTCACTCTAATAATTCCTGCTTCACTGCACAGTTGATTGGAAATCACCTTGATAGGATCAGTATTACTAGATTTCAGAGTTGTGCCTGATGCATCCCTCCATATCTCAATTAATTGATGCTACTATAGTGGCTGGGTTAGTCTAGATGTGAGTGAGCAAAAAAATGACTACTTAAGCCTAAGGATATACTATAAATTGTATGTTTGTAGGTGGCTTATTACCATTTCAGGGTTTTTTTTTTTTGGCTCTTTCTATACTTTTTCTAATTACTGTGTGCTGGCCAGAGCTCGGGTGGGCAAAATAAGAACAATATTTTATTCTTTGTTTTTCAATGAATGTACCTTTTGATACATGAAAGACTAACACAATTCTATCATGCATTAGACAGATTAGTATTGTTTTGTGTTGTTTTTACTATTACTACTATCATTATTGGTGTGTAGATGCTACCTTCTAAAGAATCAGTCCATTCAAAACAGATATTTCAGCTTTTGATACATAGTGGAGAGTCAACACACCCAAAACATTCTTTTTATCTCTCAGGGATTCTTTTTGTGAGAAATCTGTGTTTGATTTTCTGGGTATGCCACCTCTATCAGCCATTGTGAGGGATTCCTTGTTTGATTTTTTTGTTGTGTAATATCCTGGAGAATGCAACAGTAGGAGCTGGGGCACTCAAGGGTGGGCATGAACACATAAACCACCTGGGTAGCCAAAACTGAGCTTTGGGGGCACTTTGAATCTATGATAGGGAGGTCACAGTGTTGCAAGACCACTAGGAACAATCTGTAAATACAATCCTCCTTTTAGGTGGACTAGTGTTTATAAAGTGTGTGTGTAAACATTATTAGTAGCCTATTTAGTAGCGTATCCGAATCGGGCAGAGCCTGATACGTGACGTCATCACGCACACCATTTGTGGCTGTTCCAGTTCATTTGATACACACGCTGAGTTTCTCTGCTATTTTAAGTTTAATACTATAATAAATTGAACCACTATCTTTTATACTACACCATGGGATCTGTCTATGTTCTTTTTCGCCTCTTGTGCTGAGAGTAATATTCAGGATTATTGTGCAATCGTGGTGGTGGAATGGAGTATTGCGGTTAGGCAGCCAGGCGCATTTGGATTTCTTTTTTATGGGATCTTTTGTCCCGGTAAGGAGTGTGTCAAACACCATTGGGGAGTGTTTTGAAGCACTATATGTTTGCTGTGCGAACACCAGTACAGCATTTGTTTGGCTTATTTAACCCTCAAGCTTACATCACTGCATATATATTATACTCACTTTCACAATTATGTGTATGATATTTTGTTTTTAATTTGTATAAATATTTAGCACATTTTTCTTATTTTTTTTTATATGCAATATTTTGTATTGATTTTTAAAGGGGCAGTCCACTTTATCTTATGTTGTTTTAAATATATATATATTATCAATTTTTAGATGTGGTGGCTTCATTCATTATTGTTTGTACCCTTATTTTCAACGGTTGATCTGCCCAGCAAGTTTGTTATTTTTCAACTTCCCAACAGCCCACACTGTCCACCAAAAGTGACATTTGGAGAGTTGAGACAAGCCAATTACCACTGACAGGGGTGTTTACAATGATCAGTCTTTATTTATTCATGTAAAACCCCTAATCCACAAAAAGCAAAAAAAAGTTGATATAACTGCTCAAAAAACATAAAAAGTTGTAGTTTCAATTTGCTTTATCTGTTATTCAAATCCATCTAAATCTGCTAGTGAATCTAAAGCCTGGTATACACTCGTAGTTTAAAAACTGACAGCTCTGGTCGTAGCTGCTGTACTAACAGTCTAACTTTAGTACAGTGATCTCTCTCGCTGAGCAGTTGAGTCCTCACAGGGGGATGCCCCCACCAAAACACTTTGGTTAGCGATCTCCACCTTTGGTTGGGAGCCAGCTGGCTGCTGGTTTTCCAGCATGCTCGTCCGACAGAAGCCAGCCAAATGGCCAGCTACTGTTGGATCAGCTGACATACACACAGGCCGAATTTCGGCCGGTTTTTATTGAACTGGTTGATGTCTCCCAACATTCAGCCCATGTGTACTAGGCATAACACTATCCTATCCCCAGACTGACAATGCTGCTGTTGAAATATGTCTTCATTGCTCCTTCATGCAGTGTAGAAATAATCTAAGACAGGAAGCATATTACTATCCAAGTCACCAGGTGAAAATAAAGATTTAACCACTTCCGGACCGCCTGCCGTCATTATACGGCGGTACTTTGCTGCTGAATACTGTTGCTATGGTATTTTTTTTAAACAGCGGTCGGCCGGCTTTCAGGTAAAAGTGGTCTCTGCGACGGATTCACAGCAAGATCACTTTTATTGGGGGCAGGAGAGATGCCCCCCCCTTCCTGCCACTTTCCCATCATCTCCACCAGTAGTAGTGAAGATGATCGAGTCCGCTCTCCTCCTGCACTGGATGCCGAGTAAGCGGAAGATGCCGCTCCATAGCATTGACTGGCGGAAGCGACGTCAAACATCACTTTCACCCAATGCTCTTAAAGGGGATTTTTTTTTCAAGTGTTTTTTTTTTATATTTTTTATTGCATTTAAGTGTAACTATGAAATATGAGGTATTTTTGACCCCAGATCTAATATTTAAGAGGTCCTGGCATGCTTTTTTCTATTATAAGGAATGTTTACATTTCTTGTAATAGGAATCAAAGTGATCATATTTTTTTTAAAGGATGATGTAAAAATAAAAAGTAAAATAAATAAAAATAAAAAAATTAAAGTGCCTGGTCCCGCCGAGCTTGTGCGCAGAAGCGAAGGCATGTGTAAGTCACGCCCGCATATGAAAACGGTGTTCAAACCACACGTGTGAGGTATTGCTGTGGTCATTAAATCGAGAGCAATAATTTTAGCACTAGACCTCCTCTGTAACTCAAAACTGATAACCTGTAGAAATGTTTGAACGTCACCGATGGAGATTTTTAAGTGCCAAAGTTTGTCGCCATTCCACGAATGAGCGCAATGTTGAGTATCAATTTACTCGGTGTAACATTATCTTTCACAATATAGAAAAAATGGGGCTATCTTTACTGTTGTCTTATTTTTTAACTCAAAAAAGTTAATTTTTTTCCAAGAAAATGGCGCTTATAAGACCGCTGTGCAAATATGGTGCGACAAAAAGTATTGCAACGACCGCCATTTTATTCTCTAGGGTGTTAGAAAAAAAATATATAATGTTTGGGGGTTCTAAGTAATTTTCTAGCAAAGAAAAAAATATTTTAACTTGTAAACACCGAATCTCAAAAAGAGGCTCGGTCCTTAATTGGTTAAAAAAGCCTAAAAAACTGAAATCAAAGACAGCCACTATATTTAAGATTTAATAATAGATTACATTTTTGTTTTTGGGGTTAATATTGTTTTAATTGTTCAGAACAGCTTTGTTAGCTGTGGCACTCTTTGCAACATTGTTACCTACAGCTACAGACTGTTGGTAGGTTGGTAGATTTTGCACCAGTAAACTGCTGTCTGTCGAGGACAGGTACACAGATAGTCTCCTGGTACTCAGCTACAACTCACAGACTCTCTCATCAGTGTTGGATGCAAGCTGATCCCCTGGTGACTTCCAATCCCAAGGTTTGCTTATGTTGTCTGTCCAACGGGTGTCCAATCCCTTTAGGGATGTGGATCTGCCCCCAGACTGAGAAAAGACCATATAAACAATTGTAGTTGCTAAGTGCAAAGTATGCTAGTTGTACATCTTGTACTGGTCTTAAATTAAAATCAACTTTTCTGGGGAAAACTATTTTTGTGACCATTATTGATCTGTAAAGTTGCAAAGTTTGGGGCTTTCATTCTGAAAATTATCTCACCCCTTGGAGTAGGTGCATAAGTGTGTGCAGCCTATTGCATTAGGGTGTACACCACAAGATATAGGTGTCAGTAGTTTATTTTTTTTTTTTTTTACTTTTTTTATTATTTTTTACAATATGATATTTTATTAATTTTTTTAGGAGCTAGGGGGGCTTTGGTGAAATATCAGGGGTCTAACCAGACCCCTGATGTCTCACTTTTGAGACAGAGAAAGAGACTGAGGACAGAGATTCCCCAGTCCCTTCTCTTCAGCCAGGCAGCAGGGGGAATCTGCACAGTACAGGGTGATTAGGGTGTGCCCAGGCACACCTGCCACCCTATGTGCGCACACCTATGAGTAGATGTTAGGTGTCCCCAAATATGTGAGGTTATGCAGAGACACTCCTGTGAATAAAGCAAATGTTGTGGCTAATTCCATGTTAAAAGCAATATTTTGTTATATGTATTACATTTTATAGAGGTATCTCACAACCAGATGGGAGCAACATATCCTAGTATTTGCTGTACTCTTTTGTATGTACTTACTTAACCTCTGATAACAAAATACTACATTTAAATTATTTGTAAACTGCAACTCTTTTGGTCTGTTAAACATGCCATTAAAAGTGGTTTGTTATATTTGATATGTGCAAAAACAATTTCTGCTGAACCTACCAGAAATCTTGTGAGCTAATAGCTTCTGGTGCTCTCTGCCCTTGCTGTGCTCTTACTAGTTACATTGCTCCTAGCTATCTCGGTGGACTATCAAACACATACCCTATTTTATAGGGAAGAACAGAGGGAAAGTTGTTCTGTAGTCCCAACACACTTCCTATTCCAGGACTAAATGTGTGTTGCTGAAAGAATCATCAGTTAAAATCAATGGAAAAAGCCTAAAAAAAAATCAGCCACCACATCTAAAGACTGGTAAAAGGAAATACATATACATTTTTTAGTACTTGGGTTTAAACACATCACTCCTGTGGTTCCCTATTATTTTTTTCTATCTCTCCACTTCCTATTTTGTGAAATCTTTGCATCTTTACCACGAAGTGAATCACTGACTGGGAACAAACATGTAGAATGGGAGCTTACACTTCACTGCATGCTTGTTCCAGGGTAGTGATTCATTAAATCCTGGATAAAAATAACAACTCAAGAGTTTGCCCCTGATTAGTTGCTCGGGCTAATGCCCTTTGCCTGCAGCACTTTGTTTCTTGCACTATTTATTTATTAATTCTGTTTTTTTTAATAATCAAGACTGGAAGTTAGCACTAGATAATACATGTACATTATGAATGGTGATCCTTTTGCACTGTTTTCATTTTAAGGAAACGAGACCAAAGATGGAACAGAAAGGTAAGGGAAAGAAGGAATGAATAGGCTAACCCTTTCTACAATGCAAGATGTCTTTATCTTTTGCTATATCTTTGTTAGGATATAGACATTTCCACCTTCTTTACTGCTCCGATGCCAACTTACTCCTGCACATCCCTTAAACTGAGCAAATTATTTTTACATTGTTCACTTTAAAGATATCCTACTTGAACGCAATCAGAGGCTCAATCTCTCCCAGTCACTGGCTCACCTGCGTTCAAGCATTTGACAGAATTTTTTACGGTGCCTTGCTTCTGGGCTTCTCGAAGATGGGACGAGAACCATTGATGGAGCCCATTAACTTTTCAGTGTTTTGAATAAAACTTGACTCTCTGAGACACACTGTACGTTCATTCTCCTACGACTTGCAGGTGTTAACATTTTTCGAATGTCTCCTTTGTAGTTAAACTAGATCATTTGGTAGAATTCAAACTTCATGACAAGTAGCAACACGGTACATCTAAGAACGTTTAAATGCTATTCCTTTCAAACAGCGAGTTGTAAAACAGCAGCGCTTCTTGACATGCCTCTATTTGTGCTACATGATATTTTCCTGCGAGACACAGGTGATAAATATTAAATAAACACGACTAAGTAAATATAGGCTTTAGCTCTCCAAGCAGAGCATAAAGCATTTTAGCAAAGTGTCATAAAATTAATCGACACACAGGTTCTGGAATGCGTATAATTAACAGATACAGAAGTAACGGCTAAGACTCTATTATGGCAAAGCGTATTACAGTTTATAGATGTGAGTGTAAACTGATTATATTCAATATGGTTCACAATGGTGAATTAACGGGTTTTAATTATTCTAGAATTGGTGTCAAGCCAATTATATGCCATCGAAACAACTCCATCTGTGCTTTGTCATCCTGTTGATTTTGGGCTTGTTCCAGAACATTAAATAATGAATATTGCACGGCTTTTAAGAACTGCTTTCAAGAATCCATGCAGTCCCTCCTCCTCTTTACTTTCCTTCTTTAATTCTTTTTATTGAACCATGGAATTTTGTTTAAAATCTCAAGCGACTAGAATATAAAATAGTCACTCCTATAATATAAGAAGCACACTCACATTGTAAAGCAGACCTTCACCCATAAAGTTAATTTGCTCTCATCTGCGGGACCCATTTTACACAATTGCAGATAGTTTGTGAATGTTTTAAAAAGTGAATACTATACAGTAAATATATATATATATATATATATATATATATATATATATATACACACACACTATATTGCCAAAAGTATCGGGATGCCTGCCTTTACACGCACATAAACTTTAATGCCATCCCAGTCTTAGTTCATAGGTTTCAATATTCTTCCAGCAGTGCATCTGTGGGGTCAGACACTGATGTGGAAGAGAAGGCCTGGCTCCCAGTCTCCGCTCTCATTCATCTCAAAGGTGTTCTATTGGGTTGAGGTCAGGACTCTGTGCATGCCAGTCAAGTTCCTCCATCCCAAACTCGCTCATCCATGTCTTTATGGACCTTGCTTTGTGCACTGGTCCAAATCATTTGGTGGAGAGGGGATTATGGTGTAGGGTGTTTTTTCAGGGGTTGGGCTTGGTCCCCTAGTTCTAGTGAAGGGAACTCTTAAGGTGTCAGCACACCAGGACATTTTGGACAATTTTGTGGGAACAGTTTGGGGATGGCCCCTTCCAACATGACTGCACACCAGTGAGCAAACAAAGTCCATAAAGACATGGATGAGCGAGTTTGGTGAGGAGGAACTTGACTGGCCTACACAGAGTCCTTACCTCAACCCAATAGAACACCTTTGGGATGCATTAGAGCAAAGACTGCAAGCCAGCCCTTCTCGTTCAACATCAGTGCCTGACCTCACAAATGCTCTTCTGAAAGAATGGTCAAACATTCCCATAGATACACTGCTAAACCTTGTGGACAGCCTTCCCAGAAGAGTTGAAGCTGTTATAGCTAGAAAGGGTGGGCCAACCTAATATTTAACCCTACGGACTAAGACTGGGATGCCATTAAAGTTCATGTGTTTATAAAGGCAGGTGTCCCAATACTTTTGGTAATATAATGTATATTACCTGTGCAGCTGGCCACGTCCTGATTCCTGGCCTAGGCAAAAATGACAGTAATCAGCCACCCAATGCCTCCTGAGATGTTCATGTCACAGATTTTAGAAGGCAGTGTTCCATTGTGCTGCAGGTCTCTGCCAGGTCAAAAATACCTGCGACAGGTTAGGTTCTAAATATCTGGCAGAGACCTGTAGCATGTCTGTACATGTGTGCCACAATATCCCACACATGCTCAGGTCTCTGTCTTGTATTTAAAACCTGGTGGGAAAATGAGGAAGAAACAGCCATCTTGTCACGTACCTGGTGGATGAGCCTGACTTATGCAGTAGGTAACCTCCCTTACTACCCTGACTCGGGAACCCCTGGTAGAGTAGACAGGTGGCTCGGGAGTGCAGGATGGCACGAGGGTCGGACTGGGTCACTGGTGTTGGTAGAAGTCCACTGGAGCACTCGTGCACTTGAAGAATGGTCGTACAGGCCGGGTCGTGAAACAAGCTGGCGGTGCGGTACAAGAGGAGCAGGCAGATGTATGGTCGGGTTCAAGCAGGTTCGTCAACAGGCGGGCAGGCAAGGTACAGAAGGGCTAGGCAAGAGAGTGGTCGTAGGCAGTCCAAAGGTCGGTGCAGGCAGAAATCAGCAAAGTCAGGCAATCCGGGTCACAGGAACAGAGGAACCAATACAGGACGCTCAGGAATACACACAATACGCTGTAGATCAGACAGCATCTGCTAGAGGAAGCAGGAAGTTTAAATAGAGCTGCTTCTCAGCAACTAGAGGGAACACACCCAAATGCAATTAACCCTTAGCACAGTCTTCTAACACATCTCCCCAATTAGGAATATCATGATGGTGGCACGAAAGCAAAGGCACACAAAGAACTTTGGCCACAAAGAAGATTACGATTGGCTCTATGGACTGTGTTTTATGTTATTATCATACAGGGACAATTGTTGGTGCAATGGAATTTATTTTTGACCCGGGTAGGGTAAAGTTCCTCTTTAAAGGAAATTTCAACATTTGAGGAATTTGATATGACATATATAATTGCTGCTCGTGCTGTTTCATGATATAGAGATATTAAAAACACCTTTCCATTTCAGTCTGTAGCCAGATTTTATTTTCTAAACTGCCAACATTTCATTTTTTTTCTTCCTTGCATCTGGGGTGACCATGGCAACCCTGGGGCATTCTGTAAACTGTTCAGTACACCCCCAGGAACATCATTAGCTACTCGCTTACTGCTTTCCTTGCCATTTTTCCACATTAGGCCCATATCACACTTGGGATCCTGTCACTATGGACAACTTGCCAGTGCCAGGATTACTATAGAGGTCAGAAATCTCTTACTTGTTTGTATGGCATTGCTCCCTCGCTGGCCAGATGAGCGAGGCATTGCTTACTAACTGGCAGGAAGATTCTGCAACATTTCCATCCATGGGGGGCGGGGGGGAGCAATACCTTGTTTGTTTGGACAGAGAGAAAGAGACACATGCATGTAAATTAACTGCTTTCTGGCATTCCGTTTTAAAAAAAACATGGAAAATGATCATCATGAATGTAAAAAGCAGAAGTTGTTTGAGTGCTTAGCTAGAGCAAAACACAGAAATACTTAGCCAAAATACATATGTTTGTAATGCATTATTGTACCAGCCTACCACACTGCATAGCCATATTAAATTCATGTGTCCTCAGCCTTCTCAACTGACTTAAGAAAAAAGGATTAACACACTGAGGTTATCCTTTCACTTTCCTCTTCTAAATTGTTAAATTGTAACATGTTACAGAGTTAGTATATACAGTGCATAACCTCTTGCTCTAATTTTTTTGTGTAGTGGATAGTCAGAAGACGTAATAGAGACTATATACTGTTAAATAAGCAGTATAATAACATATGTTAAATAATATATATACTGTGTATGTATATATATATACTATGACATTATGCAAGGCAAACTAATAGATGGATGCTATGTGCCGTCTGGCATGCGTTCATTTGGAAGAGGCTGAAGCGGAATCCAGCCTGGGTTTTTCCAGCCTCTGTGGCAGGGTTGATTTTGGACCAGATATTGTGGTCCACTTAAGTCCACCATCAGGTGTTAAATGACCAGGAATAGAGCAAGGGTTGGCTCTGCCCTGGGACTCTGAGAGTGTTCAGTTTGTGGGTGTCTGGGAGTAGCCCCACACCGCTCAGAGAGGTATGCTGAGATGTATAGTTAGAGCCTGGATGGCAAGGATTTATTTTATGTTTTGTTTATTTTAAATGCAACCTTTTCTACCAATAAACCAGGCTGCAAGCCAGATTTGAAGGAACTGCTGTCTCAACTGCCTTTTTCCCAGGAAAGGTGATCCCCAACAGAGCCAATCCCTCACTATATATATATATATATATATATATATATATATATATAAATATACAGTATATAGTGTGTCTCCTTTATAAATTAAGCTATTGGGGAGAGTGCAAAATCGGGTGCAGCCGTGCATGGTAGCCAATCAGCTACTAACTTCAGCATGTTCAATTGAGCTTTGACAAAAAAAAACTGGAAGCTGATTGGTTACAATGCAGAGCTGCACCAGATTAAGCACTCTCCACTTTTAGTAAATCAACCTCTATTATATACAGCAACTCCCAAGTGCCTATTTAGCATTATTGTAAAGTGTACCTAAGAAGTAATTTTACATGAATTACACATTTTTCTCTGGCTGATATAGTGTGTTTTCATGAAGAATTTTCAATTGCAGAATTGTTTTTGACATTGGAATTAGCATCACTGCTGAGCCTTTACTGTGAAAAAAATCAATCTGTGCAGCGTATTGTTTTCAAAAAAAGTCTATTGACAAAGATCTGTCTATAGAAGTGAGAAGAGCAGAAAATTCAATCCCAGTTCTGAACTGCTAAGCAGTAAGCCCTGTGTGTATATATAATGAACAAACACAACTACTTTCATGTATGCATATAATACAAAGCTAGGTTTTTGAAACATTAAAACGTCTTGATAAGATTATTTGCATTGCATGGAATCTTCAGTACAACTGAAAATCCCTTATATGTTCAGGGCCTCTCTGTGTAGTAAACTAGAGGACTTTACCCCTTCTAGAATACCGTATTTTTCAGATAAGAAATAGAGTTTATCCAGTTCTGCATTCATTGTTGAAGTATTGAATGTATTTTTAATGCAAATAATGAACGTACCTAGGTTTGACTTATCAGACTCATTGCAGTCCTTGTAGAGTAGAGCTCAGACTGTGAGCAGAAGAAGTAGCACAAGCAACCAAGCAATTTATATGCTGACAAGGCGCACACTAAGAGAAGGAGGAAGCAGACTGTGAAAGATGAGCTTATCACTAGAGTTGAGCGAACCCGGACTGTAAAGTTCGGGTCCGTACCGAACTTTGGGGTGTCCGGGACCCGGACCCGGACTTTTCAAAAAAAGTCCGGGTTCGGGTCCGGTGTTCTGGTAATTTTAATGAAAAATCTTTAAAATGCTGTAAAAAAGCCCAGGAAGGTCCTAGAGGTCTGCAAAAGGAAGGAAAATGTGGGTAAGGGTGGGACAAGTGCCCTACAAAGAAATGGGGACAGGGAAATAACTTTAAATATTTTAAAAAAAATAAAAACATAAAAATGCAAAAATGGAGATCATCTTCAAAATGGGTCTGAAAAGTATTAATTAACATTAGGGGCCATAGAACTGTTCTAAAATCATCTTCAAACTATGTCCAAAAAGTATAAATAAGCCCAGAGTACCCATATCACTGTTCTGCAAAATGTGTGTATCACTTTAAATCAAACTTATTTTCTACAACTTACTAAAGGCCAAACGAAATTTCACTATGTGTGTAAAACGTCTTGTCACTATACCCATGA
>BLSH010209529.1:235736-246931 GCA_018402905.1 Glandirana rugosa | reverse complement strand
TTGGCCAACCTGTTAGTTATTTGGTTTTGTTCAACATCCAAGTGTTTCTAACGTTTCCAAAATAATGCATTGTTCCACAAAATATTTGCAATTGGTGTTTATGAGGGGAATTGAGGGGAATTGGTGATATGGGTGGGTATGACGACATCGGTTAATGTTACGGATGTCGATATAAGACGGGGCTATGTTGTTCCAATATGTTTCAAATTGTAACTTAATATATATACTGCATATTATACCCATATTATATCCACTCATTTGTTGTACAATAAATTCGAACAAGGAAAATACAACGTCTTCGAACGTATAAAGAAGAGGTTCAGAACGTTTCTCGACGTTTTATAGACCAAGGTAAAGGAGGGGATCGTTAACGCCAATCTAACGCCAATCTAACAGATGTGTGGACATTGAATGAAGAGAAATATTTTTACTAATATCTTTCAATTTTTAAAAGGAGTATTCATCATTTTTATAAAGAGAAGTAAGTTACAGGTGTGTAGACAATCTAACCGCAATCTAACCGCAATTGCTAGGGGAGGAAATGGAACCAGATATTTTGCAGCTCTTTGCAAGACTTGGAGAAGAAATATGCAAGCTTCTGCAACATAAAAGGAACAAGCTTAAATAACATGTTGTTTACTCACCTATATTATACCCATATTATACGTCATATATATAATTCAATGTTAAACTTTGTATAACCTTGTTGTATCGGGGCAGAATATAGCTGTAGGCATTGTAATTGGCTACAGCAGTATGGGTGGGTATAGTGGTTAAGGGGAGTTAAGGGGAGTATTTGTGGTTAACGTTTATAAAACACCTTGTTACGTAATAAAACCTTTGCAATCTTTGTGAACCTACAACTTGTTTTGGTTTATTGATTGTCCAACCGGTTGAAGTCCCAGCCACACCCAAACCAAACCACTGGGCAGCCCAACAGCAGGACCACAGAATTAAGGGAAAAGCTAACATTTTTATTTTTTTAAAAATATTTAAAGTTATTTCCCTGTCCCCATTTCTTTGTAGGTCACTTGTCCCACCCTTACCCACATTTCCTTCCTTTTGCAGACCTCTAGGACCTTCCAGGACTATTTTACAGCACTTTTTGTACCTAAAAGTCCGGGTCTCCATTGATTTCAATGGGGTTCGGGGTCCGGTACAAAGTTCGGGTTCTGTCCGGACCCGAACCCGGACTTTGTCCCGAAATTCGGCCGAACCAGCAGAACCCGGACTTCTAGAAGTTCGCTCAACTCTACTTATCACTTTGCTGCTTCTCTTTCACTGTCCAGTGGTAGGCTGGGGAGCGGGTACATGACAGCCAGAGCTCAGGGGATGTGGGTTGAATAATACGCTGTCAGTCAACCTGGAATACTGAGGGCATCTAGTGGTAGAAAATATGTACTGCCAGGGGTATTTTTTAATTGAAAGTAAACAATTGCAGAAACAACTACTTTGAATTTTATATTTTAATGAGCTAGGTTTTTTTATGAATGTTATTGGAGTTCCACTTTATTGTTTTTCTTTACAAATGACCCTTTAAGTCTTCACTTCCCATTACAAGATTGTTTGTTTGGTAACTCAGCAGTTAAGGCTTTTGGGTTAGAGATAGCCAACATTCAACAGGGGTGCCAGATTATAAGGCAGCCAAAAGCAAATAGGTGTAGTTGGGGAACCATGTAAAAAGTTCAAGGCAGATGTCAGACAGTAAGGATGGTGGGTCTAGTTGAGATATAGCTTGGGATAACAGATCAGAGGACTTCCTAATGCATGGACAGGCATTATCTCTCAGCTATGGTACTGCTATGTCAGGGTCCTGAGTCAGAGTAAACTTTAATATTAGGTGTGTGCAGCAACTTATGTTTGACAATGTGCCTTTTCAAAGCAGGAAAACTCCAGGGAGTAGAGGAGATGAAGCAAGTCACCAGTGGGTATGGCAATTAACTCAATACAAGAACTTTGCCTGCTTAATTCCCCAGGTTTTTTTCTTTTTAAGTGCTAAAGTGAACGTGAGCTAATGGTTGGACAGGTTCACATCACCCTGCACATTGCCGCTGTCAGAAGAGAGCCCGTGTTTGTTTACCTACACAGGGCTCTCTTCGGTAATCTCCAAAGCCGATTGTCGGGTGCCAGCTAGCAATCAGCAGCCAGCACCCGCTGATTGGTTCGCGCTGCAGCCAATTGCAGCACAGCTGGGGTGACGGGGGTGTGCGGGCGCACAGATCACATGCCAGGTACAAGATCCTGCGCAGGAGAGCTGCCTTGCCACCGTATATGTACTGTATATGGTCAGCAAGCAGTTAATGCATACCCTGCATTAATTAAAAAAAAAAAACTCCCCACTAACTATTAGACCTCATGCACACAGGACGTTTTTGGATGTTTTTACAGCTGCTGTTTTTGGCTTCAGACGTTTTTTTCCCAAGTCAATAAACGCCCCATCATGTTATCTTATGTGTTCATGCACACATAGGCTGTTATCAATTGTTCTGGGCAGGGGCGTTTTTGAGTTGTAAAAAAAACCCAAGACTACTGGGTTCTAAGAGGAGTTTTTCAGCTGTAAAAATGCTCAAACGCTCAAAAACACAGCTCACAAGCGTTTTTGGATGTTTTTGAGTCATTGGAAAAAAAAACGCTCAAAAACGCAAACACTCAAAAGTGCTACTGTAAAAACGCTCAAAAACGCTACTGCTGGTTTTTATAAGATTTTGATAAATGTCCTATGTGCATGAGGCCTTATGCCTCGTACACACATTCAGATTATCATACAACTTATCGGTGACATTTAGTTGTTTAATACTTATATGCAGTGCATGAAGCACGGTACTAAAAGTATGATTTTTTTCCGTGCAATTCAGGAAAACCTTCCTGTTTGCATAGCTAGGTATCAGGAATGAAGGCAAGTACGTGTGACCCCTTTGTCTGCCACACCTTTTGGCTTCCGTTCGTATGGTAGAGGCATATCCGTGTATTGCTCTCCACACGTTTGTATCTGTTTTTTCGCTTGTTCTCATAACAAACGGAGAACTGTACAGAAGGAATGCAGGACCCATTTCCACTTCCAATTACCATGTTCATATGTTGGAGTATTTTCGTGGTACGGACATGGTTTGCGTTCTCCCATCTCCTTTCAGGTTATTTTCGTGTTTCTGATCATGCGTAGTGTTTGTCTATCGATTTTTAGCAGACGCATACTGTATTTATTAAACGATTGTCGTTCGCTGGGCTAGCGTCCAAGCAAAGTTCTTGTGTTTGTCCCTTCGGATACTGTTGGGCGGACTGTCGCGATCGGCTGTCGAAAGCTCTGTACTAACAATCAGGCTATCGTACGATCATTCCGAAATCGATTTTTATCATCCGATAATCTGAACGAGGCATTACCCTCCCTCCCCTCCCTAAACATTTACCTGAGCCTGCCAGTGATCTAGTGCTGTCCTGGCTGCAGGTCTTCTTTCCTCTCTCTTTCTTTTCTCACAGGGACTGAGGCAACAGTGGAAGCCATTGGCTGCTGCTGCTTTCAGTCAAATCCTGTGAGGAGGAAGCGCGAGGCAGGCCAGGCTGCACTGTGTGTGTCTATAGATGCACACAGCCCAGCTCAGGAGCGAGCCCACAGGCGTGCCCCCATAGCAAGCAGCTTGCTATGGTGGCACACAGAGAAGAGGAAGAGCCTGGAGTGGCAGCGGGGGACCTCAGAATAGGATACTTTGGACCACTCTGTGCAAAACCATTGAACCATTGCACAGAGTAGGTAAATATAACATGTTTGTTATTTTACTTTAAAAAAAAAATCTAGCCTTTACAACTGTTTTTAAAATCACATTTTTCTGGGGATTAGCTTCTAAGAGATCCCTGTCAATTTTTCCTTTCTATGTGTCAGTCCCAGCCTTGCAAATATATTCAGCTCACATGACACTGTTGCGACAGCCTGCATGAGATCCTTATTGAAGGCAATTATATAATTTGATTCCACATGGGGCAATTCCAGCCGAAAATTCACTTAACATGCTTATATGAACACAAATCTCCATCTTAGCATCAGGATCAATGTTTTAGATGACTAAACCTACAATTTTGCCTGTCTCACCGCTGATAATCTCCCCTTTTTAAAAGTCACCGGCAGACATGGGCTGCCATTAAACTTGAATGCCTGCAGTCAACAGCTTGAATGGCCTTCCCCCCTCTATTTGCTATCCTTTGTGAATGAGGTACAGTGGGGGAATTTAAATTGCAAAGTTGCCAACATGCCAGTTTGACGCTTTCTGAAGGAATATATTTAAAGATGAATGAAGAGCTAGGAGTGCAAGCTCAAACTGGAAAGAAGATTCTTTAAAAAATGCATGTGAAATTTCCTATTGTTATATTTATATTATTTAATTCTATGGGTGCATCATTTATTTGGATTATTTGGAAATAAGGTGCAGAGAGTAGTTGTGCACAATAATTAATATCAGACAATCAGAAATGTGTTTATTAGTTTCTTCTCTTTAAGATGCTGGGGATTTTCCAGTGGCTTCCGTGAGTTACCCATTTTTAACCACTTCAGCCCCGGAAGGATTTCCCCCTTTAGGACCAGAGCACTTTTTGCAATTTCCGCACTGCGTCGCTTTAACTGACAATTGCGCTGTCGTGCGACTTTGTACCCAAATTAAATTGGCGTCCTTTTTTTCCACAAATAGAGCTTTCTTTTGGTGGTATTTTATCACCTCTGCGTCACTTCTGACGCAAACAAGCAAAGAGCTCCAATTTTGCAAAAAAAAAAAAAACAATATTTTTTACTTTTTGCTATAATACATATATAAAAAAATATAAAATCTGCGTATATTGATTGGTTTGCGCAAAAGTTGCCGCGTTTATGAACAATGAGAATTCATTTATGAGGTTTTTATTTTTTTTATTTTTTACTAGTAATGGCGGCAATCTGCGATTTTTAGTGGGACTGCAACATTGCGGCAGACACTTTGGACACTTTTTTGGGACCATTGGCATTTATACAGCAATCAGTGCTATGAAAATGTGCTGATTACTGTGTAAATGTTAATGCCCTATGTGCAATCTTGCATAGGTTTAGTTTAGTTTGCAGACCAAAAAACAGGAATAGGATGGAAGTCCAATTAATAATCAAATTACAATAATTAATACATTATCATTTTTAATAAGGCAATGGGACAGGTAATCCGGCTGTTTTATTGAATGGAGATAACAGCCTAACATATAATAGCATCCAAGGATGATTTAAAGTATGAATGGGAAAATTTGGCAGTACGATTGCAGAAAGACAATTTATGTCATTTAGTGACAAGTTAATACTTTGGAAGTAAATGACAACACAATTAATAATTGATAAGTTAACTGTGACACTGTTCAAAATGTTATCTCTTATTCATAAATTATTTGTCTATGAGGGCATTATAAAAGTTGCTGTAATACCACCTTCTAATAATAACTTTGTTGCTAAAAATAGAATGCTAATTTACAAAATGCTTGGTTTGTTTTGTAGGCCTTAAAGGATAAGTGCACTGTATAAAAACAAATAAATAAATAAATGCACATTTTTTGCAGGTACTAAAATGTACATTTACAATTTTTTTTTTGGAGCCTGGAAAGCATTGCACCAACGATCAGCAGTTCTCTGGTGACATGCAGGACTTCTGCAGACTGTCAGTATGAGCTGTCAGCTCATACATCATACAGGCAGGCAGTTTAACACTGATAGGAACAATCAATGAACTACCACAGCACTCAACAGCACCATCCTAGCTTAGTGGGAACTACAGGGTGACAGCTGCAAAGGCTGTTGGTACTTGTAGTTTCCCATTCACAGAACTCTGTGAATGAATGATGTGGTCCGGTTGGTGTATTTTTTAAATTGTGACAGTTAGCAGGGGGAGAATATCCCCCACTGGCTGTCACAACTGGGGGGGGGGGGGGTCTGGGGGCGATCTACAGTAACAAATGGGGTAAATATGGGTGTAACATGTTGTGAGAGGTGAACTTATCCTTTAATGTGTGGTTTCAGAGCTTCAAGTTATTATTTTGATTTCACACATCGAGAGTAAATATCTATAAGTATTGTATACTGATGTGTATGTAATACATACTCTTTTGTATTAAAGTATATGTAAACTCAATAAATAAATTCTTATATAAGGTTTAATAATGTATGTGACATTTCAGAAGTTATTTTCAATATTTTTAAATCTGCAGGTTTCATTAAATAACACCAGGTAATCCTGCCACAAAGGTCCTTGCTTAGACATTACTGTTATAGGGTGACAACAGTCTACCTTGTCTCCTTGTTGTGCTCCTGTGTTGTGGCCTTTCTTTCTGATGGAGTGTTTTGATACACATTATGCAGACATGGCCCACTGTTATGAACCAATTATACCAATAGTGTGATTTTAAAGGTACCAAGTGCATACACCAAACAGTTAAAAGCTTAGCATTTTATTGGTCACATTAAAAAGACACCTTAAAACATTACAATACAGTATTGGTCTTTTATTGTCTGATTCAATTTCTGGTAGATACTTCAACATGTTTCACCTTGTTTGGCTTTATCAGGAAGATTTAATGACTACAAGAGGCAAACCGTATCATAGTAAAAAACAAGAGTTTGCAATAATGCTCAATCACATCAAAAAGGGCAGCCGCATGGCATCAGCGTAGTGGTTACAATAAAATGGCAACCTCTTAATCTATTCTCCCTAGAGTATAAATTACATACATTGGCTACCAATCTGGCTCCCCTGATGAAGTCACGTAAATGTGACATAACGCATAAGGCATGGCGGAGGCAGTCGCAGACCAGAAGTGATGTAGGCGGGTGTACATCCCGATTTTCTTTCTTCATTTAAGGCATGTAAACTGATTTTACTATGTGAGTGTAAATTTAGCTCAATAAAATGCATTAGTTTTAACTTACTACACCATGAGAGGCACTTTTTTATCTTTCTTACCTGTATGCATAAACCCACATGAGCTTTCATGATTTAAAGGGACCAGAGCCATTGAGACCTAGAGTATTTGAAGAAACAACTGGAGGTCCCCAGTGGACAGGAGGTCTACACACCATATTTCAGCCTCATACAGATGGATGTTGGTTATTTTGTGCCATAGGCATGCACAGGGGGTGTGCCAGGTGTGCCTGGGCACACCCTAATCACTATGCGCACTGCCGATTTCTCCTACTGCCTGGGTCCCCCCCTTGTTGGCCCCCCTGCCCCACAGTGCTGCTGGATTCCCCCTTAACTTCCCCCCCAGATTCTGTGGGGGATGTGTCAGGATGGAGAGCGGGTTAAGGGGCAAGTAAATACGTTATTTACTGGCTACTTTCTAAATGAACACGGTGAACACACTCGCTCACTGTGTCCATTCATAGCTGTAACATAGTAAACTGTTTACTATGCTTCAGGTTGTGACTGAAGAGGAAGCGCTCAGCACAGAGCACTTCCCATTCATTTACTATCAAGTGCAGCTGAGGCTGCAGAGAAAGGCATGTGTGTTTGAGCTTTGGGGTGCACACATGTTTTGCGCATAATAAATATACAGAGAAGCAGGGAGCATGTTGCATCAGCTAAGTTAGAGGAGTGACAGAGGATCACTGTAGAGTTACAGATCAGTTGGTTGGGGGACCAATTCTTTATTTCTTTTGCATTCGATAATGCACTGCAGTACATTAGATATAGGTGAAAGTGGCATTACCTAAAATTCTAGTACACAAAGGCTTTGATAACCTATTTAGACTATTGCATTATGTTTTAATACATGCTGTCAAGTGCAGTGGGGTGCTCTTCATCAGGAATTACCCCAGCTCAGTATATAGTAGCGGGTAATGCATCAATCACATGCAGTAGATTTAAATGCATTTTCAGTGCATTTAGAATTGTTGTTGTGTGTGTTTACGGGTCCATTGGTGTGTTGTAGTGCATTGGAAGCCAATTCAGAATAATTGGGTTGCCTTACCACAACACTCTTTAACAAAAAACACAACGCGTTAATGTGCTTCGGGGGTGCATAACAATATAGAACATAAGTGTGAAGGTAGCCTACAATTCTAGTTACATTTCTGACATGTGCCGGGCGTTGTCTACAGATGTATGTTATATGTGTGTGGCATGTGTGTAGGGGAGGGGGTTATGTCTTTTTTTAACAGTTTAGGCCCCTTTCTAACAGTAAATACATTAACTGTGACAGGTCCTCTTTAGGAAATATCAGGGGTCTAAACAGATTCCTTTTGTTTCCCCTTTGAGTTGTAGAAAGAGATTGAGGACAGAGAGACCACAATCTCCTCCTCTGCGGCCGCTCATCACTCAGTAACACTGAACTTGGAAAAGCTCAGTACTGAGCACTTTTGAGTTCAATTAGAAACTGAAAGATTGGCAAACATGAAAGACATGTTAACTGATCTCCTGCTCAGGGGCACGAATAGAGTACACCTTTTTTCTTATTGACAGTTGCTAGGGGAAGACAGGGTTGGGTAGTGGAGGAAACAAGGAGGGAGGAGAGAAGACAACCAGGCAGTAAGGGCCAGACAACAGGACACTGGAATAGGGCAAGAGAATGGGGATGTCCATATTTTCTGTGAATGGCAGTGATTGGCAGCCATGGCAATGACCATGGCAATTTATGAAATTTCAGAGTTTCAGGTACTGCCCTGCTATATGTTCAAAGTCTGCAGTTACCATGAACTTCTAGATAATGCATTCCTTTAGGCTATACGGGTTGCTAACATGGCATGCTACAAGCAGTTGTACTAAGCCATAACCCTAATGTTGGCAGCAGTGAATGGGGTTAAAGAAGTAGGAAAAAGTTTAAATAACTCTTACCAGCTCAAATACCACTTCTACGTGAGATGAACCTTACTTGAGAAATTCGAATTTCTAGTGCAGATGACTCACCCCTAGAGAACGTTCTGTATATATCTTGTCATTCAGTAGAAACGAGCAGTATTGTAACACTTCTGGTAATGCGCTTTACCTGTCACCTGAGAGGTCTTTCATGGTATTCTTTGGCTTACATTGAGTGTAGGACAAAGTATTTCAATACAGGCTGCCGTGAGATTGACAGAAAAAGTTATAGAGCGCCCTATAATAAGTGTGCTGTGTATTATAAAACATCATCCCAGAACAGATTCTAACCTATTAATCACAGCATGAATTCCTTTAACACACAGACCGCCAGTGCCTTCTCTAGAATAGTATATCATTGAAAGTACAGTGAGAGACACTTTAATCATTCCTAGAGTATGCTGTGTAACCGATTTTGAAAATTCCCAGTTCTCACCAGAGATTTATATTACAAAAACATGTCCACTTACTGTCTTTCTCTCCAAAACATTACATATATTAAAAAGGCAGTCAAGCTCAACAACAGTTTTTAAGTGAACCATTTAGGGCGTCCTTCGTCTTAGCAGACCAGACCTTTATCGAGAATGTCATATCTGGTTTTGCTTAATGTAAAATGGCCCATCAAACCTACTTTAGTGTAACTTGCTTCTTAAATATCAATGCATTCCCTCTAACCATGTATGGTCAAGAGTCACTTTGCGAGAATGAAAAGCTTCTTTTTATTTTAGGGTTTTAATAAATGGTGTGATAAATCACAAAAATAGGTTTTTCAATTACAGTCAAGTTCTAGGACATATGTAGCTACTGAAGACATTAATGTGTCGCATTTTAATTATAATATTTGAGCTTTTATTGTCACCAACACGCGTATGCATTTATTGGTGGTTAACTAGAACTATTTAATATTTAACACATTTATGTAGCACTGACACTTTTCACCAGTCCTTCAAAAACATTTAATCATTCATTAATGGTCCTTGCTCGAAAAAGAGCTTAAAGTTTTACTAAACCCAGGACCCTGCATTCACTATATCTGGTCTCCCACAGTACACAGAACATGGAAATGCAATTATTTCAGTAAATATAAACTACTAAACATCTTCTCTCATCAACAGTTAGCATAGTCTTGTGACTTTTATCAGTGTCTAGTTAAAGCTTGTAGGAGCAGTTTTCATTCTCCCATGATTGTCCTCTGAGGATGCAGGACCCTGACCCTCTGTCTGGACAGTGTTGATTGGCCCTGTGCTGATCACATGCACTCTCCCAAGAAAAAATAACTCTCTAACAATGCACACCAAACTTAGCATGTGCAGCTTGTCCCTTAGCACTGTACTATCTGGAGATATATTGGGGACAGTTGAAGAAGGGGAGGATCAGAGGAGACAGGAACACCTATCCCTCTCTACATCTCCATAATATAGGTGGCAGGGGTTTTGAAATTTACAGAGCAGGACTGGGCAGGGCTAATAACAATGCTTGACCACTGTGATTTAGTTCCTAACCTTCAGTTTAGACCCTGCCTTACAGTAACCAGCTGGGATTGAGAGCCAGCAGTCATGCAGAATGTTTTATGGTTATCCTCAGTCACTGGGCTCTCTACATACAGTGATGTGCAAAAAAGGCAAGTTCAGCATCCCATTAAATGTGCAGTATCTGTTTCCTGCAGATGTTTATGTCATACTGATACATTTTGTTGAAGAGAAACAGGTGCTTCTCTGCCATCTCCAATGATATCAAACATCTACAATGCACATGTAGACAAAGGTCTACTTTGCTGAGGCCGTAAATGTCACAACTAACCTCATAGCAGTGTTCTGTGTTCTTGGCAAGAAAGAAGGACTTTTTACCTACTGTATATAATATTTTGGTTAATCTGACATGTGCCCCATTGATTCATGTGAAGTTTCTGCTGAGGGGTCCACAGGATGTGAATGTATCCCTTTTTTCAGGTGTGGGTCCTTGTAGAGGGTTGGGGATGCCTAAAAACTTGTTTTGCCTATAAAGCATTGATGGACTGCATGTTTTTACCTTTATGGAATTTTAACAAGTGGTGTGATAATAATTGTGAATTATTTTTATACATTTGGTGCTGAAAGGTGATTTTTTTTCCTGTCTCAGAGTGTTTCTGTTTTTTATTGTACAGCAAAGGTTACATGTAATAGTTCAGGGCCCAGCAGTTGAGGGTATATCTCTAAATGTTGGTGGAGGAAGGTTCACTGCAGCATAAAACATCACTATGTATAATGACAAAAAACAAAATATGATCTAAGAGAAGATTACTGACTCTGAATTTTATGGAACCTTTTTCCCTGCCAGTTGGAACACTTCAAAAAAGTCACATTACAATTTACT
>BLSH010209529.1:224177-235726 GCA_018402905.1 Glandirana rugosa | reverse complement strand
GGGGAGTCGTCTTTGAAGTGTACTTAGTTACCCCGTGTACAGTCTAATTGGTTTTATAATATATGTCATCCGTCCGGACATGACCGGTAGCCCTGATGGCCCTCAAAGGGCCACCCGGCTACCGAGTCACCCGGCCAAATATACGTCTCAAGCCGACCGCCCTCGCACCGTCCTTTGTCTCCGCCCTAAGCCCCCTTTCACTGGTCGCTCCTCCCTTCAATCTACTCTCTCGGACACTCTCTCTGTTCGAGGTGGGGGAGTGACTGGTGGCTTCTCCTCAGGCTCTCTCATCTAACTTCCCTCCTCGCTGGTCACTTTCCCCCGAATCCCGCCTCTGTTTCCTGCCACGCTCCCGCCAGCCGAACTCTGCATATAAACCGGCCCACTGAGCCATCGGCCCACCGGGAAACTCCCGGTAGTCCCGATGGCCAGTACAGGCCTGCCTACTGTATATAATATTTTGGTTAATCTGACATGTGCCCCATTGATTCATGTGAAGTTTCTGCTGAGGGGTCCACAGGATGTGAATGTATCCCTTTTTTCAGGTGTGGGTCCTTGTAGAGGGTTGGGGATGCCTAAAAACTTGTTTTGCCTATAAAGCATTGATGGACTGCATGTTTTTACCTTTATGGAATTTTAACAAGTGGTGTGATAATAATTGTGAATTATTTTTATACATTTGGTGCTGAAAGGTGATTTTTTTTCCTGTCTCAGAGTGTTTCTGTTTTTTATTGTACAGCAAAGGTTACATGTAATAGTTCAGGGCCCAGCAGTTGAGGGTATATCTCTAAATGTTGGTGGAGGAAGGTTCACTGCAGCATAAAACATCACTATGTATAATGACAAAAAACAAAATATGATCTAAGAGAAGATTACTGACTCTGAATTTTATGGAACCTTTTTCCCTGCCAGTTGGAACACTTCAAAAAAGTCACATTACAATTTACTATTCCTTTTTGTTTTGGAAATTTTAAGATAAGCCTAAAATTATCGTTATAATTTCTGTTTGGGGAAAATCAAAACAAAAATAAAAAGATGTGCCATGTATACATGGGGCCCAGCCTAACCTGCTTAATGCTTCATTTTTTTCCAGGCTTTAACCACTTCAGCCCCGGAAGGATTTGCCCCCTTCCTGACCAGAGCCCTTTTTGCGATTCGGCACTGCGTCGCTTTAACTGACAATTGCGCGGTCGTGCGACGTTGTACCCAAACAAAATTTGAGTCCTTTTTTTCCCACAAATAGAGCTTTCTTTTGGTGGTATTTGATCACCGCTGCGTCATTTCTGATCGCCGCTATAAACAAAAGAAGAGTGACAATTTTGCAAAAAAAAACAAATTTCTTACTTTTTGCTAAAATACTAATTAAAAAAAAAATATAAAACATTTTTTTTCATCGGTTTTGGCCGATTTATATTCTTCCTCATATTTGTGATAAAAAAATCACAATCTGCGTTTATTGATTGGTTTGCGCAAAAGTTGCCGCGTTTACGGATGATGAGAATTAATTTCTGGGGTTTTAATTTTTTTTAAATTTTTTACTAGTAATGGCGGCGATCTGCGATTTTTAGCGGTACTGCAATATTGCAATGGGCATGTCGGAACATTTTGACACTTTTTTGGGACCATTTGCATTTATACAGTGATCTAAAAATGCACTGATTACTGTGCAAATGCCATTGGCAGTGAAGGGGTTAACCTGCAGGGGGCGCTCTAAGGGTTAACTGTGTTTCCTGTGCGTGTTCTAACTTTCTTAGTGTTTGACTGACAGGGGGAGGGGAGTGATCACAGCTTCCATGTAGAGGAAGGCTGTGATCACTCCCTTCCCCCTCTAACAGAACGGAGGTCCATGTTTACTTACATGGACCTCCGTTCTTTCACTCCGGGGGGGGCATCGCGGGTAGCCAGCGGAGATCGAGTCCGCCGCACCCACTCCCTGGCCCTCCCCGGACACAGTGAGCACGCGAGCCCGCCTCCGACAGCGCGCGCACGCTCACAGTGCGCGATCTGGCAGCCGCCGTCAGATGATTGCGGTTTGCGCAGGAGAGCCACCTTGTTGCCGTCAACCTGCGGTTGACGGTTGGCAAGTGGTTAGTGTAGTTCCTCAGTCCATTCCAGTCCCCGTCGTCACTAATTTTGTAAACTGAGAATCTCTGCATGTAATGTTAGGGAGGTGTTCCCAAAAACATCCACTACCAGCTTTTTATGGTCTACAGCAGTGATATGCAATTAGTGGACCTCCAGATGTTGCAAAACTACAAGTCCCATCATGCCTCTGCCTCTGGGTTTGCTTGTGGCTGTCAGAGTCGTGCTATGCCTCATGGAACTTGTAGTTCTGCAACAGCTGGAGGTCCGCTAATTGCATATCCCTGGTCTACAGGGTCTAACATACAAAAAAACTATGTAAAATCAATGTCAGAACTAAGAGTTTCTTATAGCTACTCAGATCTAACCATGATGAGTAAACTTTTAACTTTTACATCTGTGGTATTTACTGGATAGCATCAGTAGCTCACTGATAGGTTTCACTTGTTGACCAGAATTGCTGTAGTGAATATCTGCACTATTAGAACAGTTATCCTTTACTACATTACTCCCCTTCCATTTAGCAAGTGTCCCAAGTCTTATAGGTATCTATTCACTACTTTGAGATCTTCATTTTGCAATCTGCATGGCCTTCACTGCAATATATCCCTATTGGGCTTTTCAGAGTGAACAAATAAATCTTCATTTCTAAAGCAGTCTATTATGTGTCCCAATGGTGGATGGCCTTTCCATAGGAATGAGTGGAGATTCTTCCACACATGCATGGAAAAAATTAGGCTGAGAAAATCTGCAATCATGGCTGTGGGCTTGCAGCCAACCTCTCCGTAAAGCTCTCTGAGGGGCAAGCACAGGTGAATATAAGACTTGGGGGTTTTCTGGAGGTGGGAGGGAGATCTTTTAAAAGATAACTGCGGCAAAAGTACAGTTATCCTTTAATCTAATTGGGTGCTAACATGTGAGTTCTTCCAGTTTTATATACACAAGTCCCATTATGAATACTACAACTAAGAAGATTAGTTCCTGCTTATACAGTAATTGTGAACATTAAGAAAACATAAATCTCAATGGTGAAGAAGTAAAATATCTGCTTTACATTAGGCACATTATCATTACTGAATTTTCAATGCTAGATAAGTAATTTTTATGCTGGAAGCGAGAGACTCCGGTACCTTTTTAACATTTTGTCTACCTCACAGAAAAGCTCATTTGATTTACATTTGGCCGCTGTAAAATGGAATATTTATTGATAATCTTTAAAATGCTTATAACAAACCATCTTTTTTTTATCATGTAACATTACGTTGTAGTTGAGGACACACAATATTCATGCATCTGCAAATTTAATGTTGCAATATATTTTATTCCGTAAAATATACTTTATACTTATGGAATATATTAAGCTGATACTCAGGGCGCTTTTTTATTTAGCAAATGTTACCAGTGTAATTTGCTGAGCGAAGCAATATCATTGTCTTGCATGCATTGCATATAGTTTGTTGTTGAGTTGTAAAAGACTTGATTTGAACATTAAAATGTTCTTTCCATTTGTATTTAATAAACCAGTGTTTTCCCAACCATTATTCCTGGTAAAGATAGCAGATGTAGGGGCCATTTCACCTTAATATGCATTTAACAAAGTGCTTTTGCATGGGCCTACATGTAGTAAAGTCCAACTGAATCCTTACTGTTACTGTAAAGCATTAAGGCTGCAAATATAATGATAAACATGCTGGTCTTTTTGTCTGCTTGTTTCATCACGAAGTGTTACCCCGCTACAAAGAAAAAAACTTTACCAAATAGAGACTTAAATTTAAATTACCATAACTTGCACTGTGTATGTATCAATATGTATCAATATTTACAAGACATTGGACCAAATGGCCCTTAAAAATTCACTGTGCCTTCAGACTCTACTAGTGCCCTGTCAAGTAGTTAATCCAAGGATCCCATATCTTTTTGAACTGTGGAATTCTATCATTGACGATGGCTGAGAGTTTCTCCTTGATCATTATCCAGGATAGCTTGACCTTAATCAGGTCAAACGGTATCACGGGAGGACCTCCACAACTTAGCTATATCCTTTCACATATGTATAAATTCCTATTTCTAGCAGAAAGCCTAAGATCTTTGGCAAACTAAACATACATTGCAACTTTCAGTTATAGATACAACATCAAAGTGAATGTTTTTCAAAAACATGGTAAGTTAGAGGATGGCTTTCCATAACATTGATGAGTTTTACAGACTTGAGTCCACTTTTTCGCGATGGAACTGTATGGCACTAGATACAATGCAATAATAAAAATGGTTATGTACAAAATATGGGGAAATATTTTAATATCATTAATATGTTTCAGCATGTATTTACACTGTTGAAACACATGGATGATTTCTTAACCCCTTTGTGACTAAGGGTAAAACAAATTTTAATGCCTAAGCACAATTTTGCAACTTTGATATGTGTTAGTAAAACAATTTTTTTACAGTAAAACTGTATATATCGTTGCAACTACTTTATCTATCCAGGTGGATTATACTGCATTTTTTTCAGGACAAATTGGTTTTTCATTTGGTGGTAAATGGTAATGGATATCTCTTTTTTTTATTTAATATCAAAGGAAAACTGACCCAAAATAATAAAAAAAAACATTTTTTAATCAAGCTGTATATTTCTTGTTACTACCATAACCTTACACCAAAGAACAACCCAAAATAAATTCTCCTATGTTAGTTGTTGTTTGTGAAAAAAAATCTTGTCCAAAAAAACTTTGACCCTGACCCTGACCCAAACCTTGATCTAGGTATTTTTTTTATTATTATTATTATTGTTTTTTCACATACACTTTTTTCTTTTCTCTCTCTTTGCAAGGATACTCTCCTCTATTCACAGAGAGAAAAAACATGGGGCCGGGCTTCACAGTGACTGACCACTATGATAGCCAATCAAAGGCTATCACAGCGATCAGGTGATCGGTAATCGGCTGTCAGCACGAGGGAAAAAAAAGCCGATCACCAGCTCCTGGGTCATCGGTCCCGCACACGGAGAGGCATTGCTGCTATGCAGTGCCACCTACAGGTGCACATCAGTGCAGCCTACCAGTGCCCACGTATGCCACCTATCAGTGCCACCTATCAATGCTCACCAGTGCCACCTATTAATGCCTACCAGTGCCACCTATCAATGCCGTTCAGTGCTGCCAACCAGTTCCCATCAGTGCCTCATCATCAGTGCCACCTGTCAGTGCTGCCAATCAGTATCACCCACCAGTGCCCATCAGTGCCATCCTTCAGTGCCACCTATCAGTGCCGCTTATCAGTGCCATTCAGTGCCCTTCAGTGCCGCCCGTCAGTGCCACCCATCAGTACCCATCAGTGCTGCCTATCATGCCCATCAGTGCTGCCTTATCAGTGCCCATCAGTGCAGCCTATTAGTGCCCATCAGTGCAGCCTCATTCACGCACATCAATTAAAGAGAAAAATTACCTGTTTTAAAAATTTTATAACAAACTATGACATTTTTTTTATTAAAAAATAAAAAACCCAGCAGTGATTAAATACCATCAAAAGAAAGCTCTATTTGTGTGAAAAAAATTATAAAAATGTAATTTGGGTACAGTGTACCATGACTGCGCAATTGTCATTTAAAGCACAACCGCGCTGAAAGCTGAAAATTGGCCTGGGCAGGAGGGGGGTTTGAGTGCCCAGTAAGCAAGTGGTTAACCTTTGATCTAGCACTTAGAAAATAAAACTAAAAAGGCCAGCACATTTATTACAGCATATGCAGCCAGAATGAATTAGAGTAAGATTTCCTTTCACGCTACCAGTAGTGTTTAGTGCCCTCCTGAAGAAGTCTAATGTGGATTGCTTTTTGGAGGACAATGAAGGGAGGTTTCCAAGGATTAAACAGGTAGCCACCTGCTGATGCATGGGTTTTGTTTTTTTTTACTTTTTTCTATGGAGTTTAAGTTTTACATAACAGGAACACGCCCAAAACTGAACTGCATATTCCAGATGAGGTCTTACTAATGATTTGTACAGGGGCAAAATGATGTCTTTATTTCTGGAGTCCATGCCTCTCTTAATACAAGAAAGGATTTTGCTTGCTTTGGAAACCGCAGCTTGGCATTGCATGCCATTATTAAGCTTATGATCTACCAAACCCCTAGATCCTTCTCCCTATGAATTCCCCCAGTTGTACCCCCCCCCCCAGTATGTACAATGCATGCATATTCTTAGCCCCCAAATGCATAATAACATATTGTATTGAAGGGAAGGTAGGGAAGCAGCATAGAAACCCCCCCACAAAATTTTACTCTATGTGTCAGCCTTAGTTGGACTTGCCAGGCCTTGCACCACATCAGTGGGTAATAGACCTTCAGGGTTAGCCCTCCTATACCGGATATATGGAATATGTAGCTGACAACGTGGGTTGGGAGCACCCTATCCCATAATATGTCAACCAGTTCAGTTTTTTTTTTCTATCTTCTATTTTTTAAATGTTTCTTCTTAATGTTATATGGTCACTATATTGTCTTTATATAATTATCAGGTACATTTGCAATTAATCTATTGGGACATCTCTTGTATTGTCTCCATTTTTATTCTGTACCGATGGTACATGCATCACCCAGAGTCTGTATGATTACATCATTGCTTATTTTTTATTCTCTATACTTGCTGATTAATAATAAATGTTTTTCTTGATTAAAAAAGTGCTGTGACAATGTGTGCACACCTAAGCAGCATCATGTCCACTTGTAGGTGGGTGGTTTAAGGATGGGGGGGGTAAAAACTCAGATCAACCTTCCGTTTTAACCATCCATTGGTTATCTGTGAGAGGAGCCTAAGGCTCCACTTACACGGGATGCTATTTTAACCTATTTTTTTAACCTCCCCTGAACAATTTTTTTTGACAGCTAGAAGCCGGCATCCAAAACGGCAGTTTTGCATGCGGCGTTTAGCGGCGTTTGCGTCTAGGAGCGTTTAGACGTTTTGGCGCGTTTAGAAGCATTTACAAGCTGTTTGGCATTTCAAATGCCTCTGAACTGAGGTCTGAACCCATTTTTTTGCGCTCCAAAAAAGCCTTTAAACTCAACTGCCTGGAAACGATCTTTAACGACCCTGTGTAAATGTACTGATAAGATAACATAGAGGAGAGTTCAGGGGCAGCTGAAAAAAACGCCAAAATGTCTCAAAACTTCTTTTTACCAGCAGCAGTGTAAATGAGGCCTAATAGCGAGGGTTCAACTTGGCTTTAACACAAAATTTTAATTCTACACAATGTTACTGAGTGTGTGGGGGAAATTCTGCAGCAGGCACACAGAAAGCAAAAAACACAAAAAAATGCTCACAGAGGCTGAAAATACTTTTTAATACCCTACTCATGTGTAAATCATTGAGACTAGTGATTGATTACTTATGACTGAGCACTGCACTGAGAGAGGAAGGGGAGAAAGTCACATGAACTCCCCCATAACCAGATATATAGGAGTTGATTTACTAAAGGCAAAAATACTGTGCACTTTGCAAACTGCAGCTGTACTCTGCAAAATTAGTTGCTCTTTAACTTAGTAAATGATCCGAAGATCTGCTCATGTCCATCATCCAATCATGTGCAAGCAAAAATGCTGTTTTTATTTTATTTTCCTTGCACATGATTGGGTATTCTTTGTAAAGTGAAGCCTTACCTCATTTACTAAGATCTGGAGCAACTGCACTTGCACAGGGCAACTTCACTTTGCACAGAATATTTGCCTTTAGTAACCCTGTTGTGTGCTGTTACCTTACAATTTTCTTTTCAAATGTCAGTTTTTTAGGGCCCATTTACATTGGTGCAATGGGGTAATGTGTGTCATGTCATGCGTTTGTTGCACCAACATTTTCCAAAATTCAGACATGTCACAAAGTTATGCCACACTTCACTGCAACACATTATGGAGTATTATAAGACGTGTGTGTTACCTTAGTGTGTTTGGGTGCTATTTAAAATTAATAGCATTGCAATGTCTCATGCGTTGTGGTAATGCTCTCTTTAATGCAGCACATAGATGTAAATTGGTTCTCATGCGTATTTTATCCTTCCATATTGCAGTAAATTCAATTGAATGTTTTGAAGTGTACAGGTTGCTGTGAGTCTCAGTGCTGCAATGTTTATAACTAGCAGCTATACTCTGGTTGCAGTAGTTCCAGATGCTGCTTCATTCTACATACGTATATGCTCTATGTCTACCATCTATACAGTATGTCTATGCAGATCAGTCATAGCACACAACAAGATAAAAAAGAGGAAGACACTATAAGTCAAAGCTACATGTTACTATGTTACACTTAACTGAGAAAATGATAGAATAGAGAGCAAATATGTTACAGTTATAATGATACTTAAAAAGGTGACATTTCTCCTAAATGGATACAATAAATGACTAATTTAGAGCCACATCTGTTCATAAATTTAGTAAATTAAATTACACCATATTTTATTCTGTTTTTCGATTACCAATGGGAAGAAAAAAATGTGAATAACCTTAAAATAGAAATAAAAAAAAAAAAGTCTTCATTGTCCCTGCTGTCTCTTTAATGAGATAATGGCACTCGGTAATAGGAGACTTTGCTTTGTATTCTGTTAATAGAGGCCTCTTGCTTATGAAGGCTATTCCCTCACCATGGGGAGCTGGCAGCCTCATGAGGCCAACTTCTGCTGAGAGAGAATAACACCAATCGCCTTCCTTGTTCAGAGTTTATATAAAGCCAATCATGGACACGTTGGCTGGGACACAGGCCATCATTTTTTCCGTTTGTGGGGCTATCTGCAGCTCGTCTCACTTCTTCTTTGATCTCATTCTCACTACATCTGCAGAAAGTGCACCGAGGAAGAACCATTGCAAATTTAAAAGCTGCGGAAAAGAAGAAAGATGGGAAGGCAAACACACAGATTAAAGATAAAATCCACTTAGATGGCAGTTAGAGAAATGTACCAACATGCACTCAAAAAGTAGTCTAAAGCAAAGTATACACAGACAGTTTTTTTTTTGTTCAACCAGTAGGTTGAATGAAAAAAAAATCTGACACATATCCGCAGAGATGTGGATGCAGATGTCTCCCTGACTGCACTATTGTATTCTGAGGGTGGGTGCCCCCCATGAGAATAAACTGATCAGTATTGCAGCCATTGGCATCAGGCTAATTGAATGCTGGTTTTCCAGCAGGACCATTTGACAGATGCCATTCTATTGCCCAGAATTTGTTGAACATACAGGGGTATACACATACCAAAATTCAGCAGGTTCCTTCTAGACCAGCCGATTTTTGATACATGTACACCCTGTTTAAGTTTTTCAGTCTATCTATCTATCTATCTATCTATCTATCTATCTATCTATGTATTATTCTCCAATAGATCAGAAATCCTTTTGCATATAACCAGTATATTTCCAATCTTCCTTTACATTGCAAAGCAGTTGATTTTTCTAGCTCACTTAGAGCCAACATGCTAACAAAGAAATTTAACCACAAACTAGGAACAAAATTTAAGTCCATCATTGTGTAAATGGTGGTTAAAAGCATGAGTTGCCATGAGTGTTTATTACAGATTGTACAAGTAAGAAATAGCAGCTCACATATTTCTCTCCTGAGAGGTTGCATTAAATTGGAACCCACGCTAAATGTAAGCTTTCCTGCTACCTACTATCCTATTCTAGTTCTGTCACAGAACTCAAGCAGAGCCAGTTAAGCAGTGGCTTTGCCAAAACAGGCCCTATTCATAGACAATTCATATTTGACCCCCTTAGACATCATGGGGCTGCCAAAAATGAAGTTTCTGAAATGTGTTTCTATAGGTCAGGACATAGCATGTTGGGGTGGGGCTTAAATAGTACAAGTTTAATTCAGCTTTGCTGCCTTTTAAAGTGGACCTAAAGATGCGGTGTGTTGTTTGTTAAATAAAACTGTATTAATTCATATGGCTTAGTTGAAGATCATATACTATCTTTGGAACTATCCATGCAAGAATTAAAAAAAGTGTTAATGTGTGTTCACAAGCTTTTTATTCTTCTGACAGCAATTATCAATGGTACAAAGCAGCAGAGATGGTTCATATGCTTTCCTTCTAAATGTTTGCTCTTTAATCGTACCAAACAGAAGAAATTTAACTGTGCTATTTAGCCACCAATAATGCAAAAAAATGTTAATGTCAAATGCCACTCTTGACTCTTGGTTCTGCCATCACTTGTATGTACTTCATTCATGACTTTTTAAGACAATTTTCGGAATTAGTTTCTCTGACCTCGTAACATCCTCTCTAAACCATAAATATCCACTTAGAACTCAACTTTCACCTATTTGTTAACTTTCTGAACACATGACCCTATCCATTCTAACCTCCTTCAATGCCTAGCTTCCGTGATACCTGTGGCAGCTAATCTACATCTATAATTCACTTCAACTGATTACCTTTTGCTTTCATAGATAGGTCACACCAGCGCTTAAAACAAAAAAAAGCTGTTGACTCATCACACTTGTCCTTAACCACAAAACATCTAGAATAGTTTGTTAATTTAAATATCTTTTGCAGTCTCAGCATTAGTGAACTTATGGATTCTTTCTAGTCTTATTTCATACACATTACTTGAAAGAGGCATATGGGTTTATTCCCTGGTCTCATAAGCTTATAAGTAGAGTTGAGTGAACCTCTGGAAGTTCGGGTTCTGCTGGTTCGGCCGAACTTCGGGACAAAGTCCGGGTTCGGGTCCGGACTTGACCCGAATTTTGACCCGGACCCCAAACCCCATTGAAATCAATGGGGACCCGAACTTTTAGGCACAAAAATGGCTGTAACAAAGTCCTGGAAAGTCCTAGAGGTCTGCAAAAGGAAGGAAAATGGGGCTAAGAGTAGGGCAAGGGCCCTACAAAGAATTGGGGATAGGGAAATAACTTAAAATAATTTTTAACCTAACATCACATAAAAAAATCAAAAATGGAGGTGGATGTGGAGTTGGAGGTTGAGGAGGCGGTGAAAGTGGCGGTGGAGGAGGAGGAGGTAGCCAACACTGTTTTTTTATTTTTGGAATTTTTTGTTTTTTTTTAAACCAGCAATGTAGATGCGCTTTTTAATTTTGTGCAAGAAACAATAATCTGTCCCTTTAAGCAACCTTAGGAACCTCTCCCTATAGAACTAGGAGATGATTTTAGATTCTAAAATCATCTCCAAGTTGTACAGGGAAAGCCTTCAGCTGTTGCTTTAAGGGAAAGATTAGTGTTCTAAAATCATCTTAAAATTGTGTGGGAAAAGCCTATTGCAGGGGCATAGAGCCATATTACTGTTCTAAAATCATCTTCAAATTGTGTGGGAAAAGTTTATATCAGCCGCAGGGAGCCATATTAGTGTTCTAAAATCATCTTCAAATTGTGTGGGAAAAACCTATATCAGCCGCAGGGAGCCATATTAGGGTTCTAAAATCATCTTCAAAGTGTATGGGAAAAGCCTATTGCAGGCGCGGGGAGCCATATTA
>BLSH010209529.1:202211-224167 GCA_018402905.1 Glandirana rugosa | reverse complement strand
TTACGACTCTGACGTTTTCTATAAATTTAATTGTTTGATAAGATCTACAAAACACCAATTGGGGAACGGCTGGCGGCTAGCCGTAAACTGCCGCCGTTCCACCGAGCACTGCGTTTAGCGGCAGTATACTGCCGCCGGCGCTAGTGCTCGGCACACGCGCGCGCGCGGGGGATCCGCGCCGGCTACGTTCGCGTAAGCCGTCTCCCGGAAAGTCAGATGTCACGGTCCGGTTACTAAAAACCGGACCGAGACATCTAGCGGGGACGGTTACTTTACAAGGGGACGGAGACATTTACATTTGTCTCCGTCCCCTTCAAGTGAGGAGAAGGAGGGCTGTAGACTGAAAGGCCCTCTGCCGAATGCGCTTGCATCGGCCGCGCCTAGGGGGCGCGCGCGCGCACACGGCTCGTGATCGCGGCCGCCGTCATATGACGGCGATTTGCGTCACGAGCCACCTTGCCGCCGTCAAATGCCGATCGGCGGTCGGCAAGGGGTTAACCACAAAACATCTAGAATAGTTTGTTAATTTAAATATCTTTTGCAGTCTCAGCATTAGTGAACTTATGGATTCTTTCTAGTCTTATTTCATACACATTACTTGAAAGAGGCATATGGGTTTATTCCCTGGTCTCATAAGCTTATAAGTAGAGTTGAGCGAACCTCTGGAAGTTCGGGTTCTGCTGGTTCGGCCGAACTTCGGGACAAAGTCTGGGTTCAGGTCCGGACTTGACCCGAATTTTGACCCGGACCCCGAACCCCATTGAAATCAATGGGGACCCGAACTTTTAGGCACAAAAATGGCTGTAACAAAGTCCTGGAAAGTCCTAGAGGTCTGCAAAAGGAAGGAAAATGGGGCTAAGAGTAGGGCAAGGGCCCTACAAAGAATTGGGGATAGGGAAATAACTTAAAATAATTTTTAACCTAACATCACATAAAAAAAATCAAAAATGGAGGTGGATGTGGAGTTGGAGGTTGAGGAGGCGGTGAAAGTGGCGGTGGAGGAGGAGGAGGTAGCCAACACTGTTTTTTTATTTTTGGAATTTTTTGTTTTTTTTTAAACCAGCAATGTAGATGCACTTTTTAATTTTGTGCAAGAAACAATAATCTGTCCCTTTAAGCAACCTTAGGAACCTCTCCCTATAGAACTAGGAGATGATTTTAGATTCTAAAATCATCTCCAAGTTGTACAGGGAAAGCCTTCAGCTGTTGCTTTAAGGGAAAGATTAGTGTTCTAAAATCATCTTAAAATTGTGTGGGAAAAGCCTATTGCAGGGGCATAGAGCCATATTACTGTTCTAAAATCATCTTCAAATTGTGTGGGAAAAGTTTATATCAGCCGCAGGGAGCCATATTAGTGTTCTAAAATCATCTTCAAATTGTGTGGGAAAAACCTATATCAGCCGCAGGGAGCCATATTAGGGTTCTAAAATCATCTTCAAAGTGTATGGGAAAAGCCTATTGCAGGCGCGGGGAGCCATATTAGTGTTCTAAAATCATCTTCAAAGTGCATGGGAAAAGCCTATTGCAGGCGCGGGGAGCCATATTAGTGTTCTAAAATCATCTTCAAATTATGTGGGAAAAGCCTATTTCAGCTGCGGGGAGCCATATTAGTGTTCTAAATTTTAGAACACTAATATGGCTCCCCGCGCCTCCCCTTGGCAGCTTTTCAACACGTGGAATAAAATACCAGGACCCCGGACCCGAACCCGGACTTTTTTTGAAAACTTTACAGTTCGGGTTCGCTCAACACTACTTATAAGTTCACATGTCATTCTACTTTGCCACTTAATTTCCCATAAATTTAGTGACTGGAATTTAATGGTATAAAAAGGTTTGAACAAACATTGTCTCATCCCCAAATCTTTAATAGACATCCTAGACAAAATGCTAATAAACAACGGAAAAATTGCCTGTGGCTGCTTGTATTTCTAACATAATTTTTTGGGGTTAAAGTAGAACTCTTACAAAAATATTCAGTTTTGTAAAGTACTTTATGTAAAACAGGCCTGCATTTTTTGTTTTCCCTTATTTTGTCATATTGTTTTTCCCTTCACTGTGCACATCCTGTAGACTCATTATGAGGTCCATACCTTTATGTAAAAGTGTTTGTGTTCTAGCTGTAGCTGATAGCAAGTAACAAGGTGCCATGGGATCTGAAGTCCTTAGAAATTGAAAATAAACTAAAGAAATGAGCAGAGGAGAGGCTGCAAAGTATGAATGGAAACCACAAAGTTGTGAAAAAACAGCACATTTTTCAAGCAAGCTTTTATTGGATTGTCAAAACAACTATTGTTTGCATTCATTTCTAAAGTCATAAAATGAAAATGAATGCTATGATATCCTTTGATTGTTTGGATACACTTTAAAGATTTCAACATATAAATCATCATAAATTTCATCAATAAATCATGTTCCTTTTGCAAAGTGAACTTTGCAAGGGAATTTTCCTTTACCTTAGTGAGTATGGTAAAAAAATCACTTTGCAGAGGATACTCAATCACCTGAGAGGCCAATCAAACACAGCATTTTCTTGCACAGAATTGGACATTTTTGGGGTTATTTACTAGAACTGGAGAGTGCAAAATCTGATGCAGCTCTGCATATAAACCAATCAGATTCCAGGTTTTATTGCCAAAGCCTAATTGAACAAGCTGAAGTTAGAAGCTGATTGGCTGCACCAGATTCTGAGCGCTTCAGTTTTAGTAAATCTACCTGTTTAAGTCAACACAACTTTTCCGTTCACTAAGCTAGATGAAAATTCTCCTGCAGAGTGAAAATTCACTTTCCAAAGTCTACGGACTTTAATCCCTTAGTAAATCACCCACACTGGGGTTGATCAACTAAAGGCAAATATGCTGTTCACTTGGCAAAGTGTTTTTTTTACTTTGCAGGGTAATTTCCCCTTAGCTTAGTTAAAGCGATTATAAAGGTTTGGGTTTTTTCCGTAAAATAACAAACATGTCATACTTACCTGCTCTGTGCAAGGGTTTTGCACAGAGCGTCCCTGATCCTCCTTTCCTGGGGTGTCCCAGCGGTGCTCCTGGCTCCTCCTCTTCATCGGGTGCCCCAGCGGAGAGACACTTTCCATGGAGTCACACGTGCGGGTGCGCTCCCGAGTTCTGCTGCTGCAGGACAGCAGGACTGGGCCCTGACCCCGGCTCCTGTGTCACTGGATTTGATTGAAAGCAGCGGGAGCCAATGGCTCCTGCTGCTATCAATCTATCCAATGAGGACCCGAGACAGCGGCTGGAGCTGCTGAGCTCGTGCTTATCGCTGGAACGATCAGATTCAGGTAAGAAAAGCGGGGCTCTGGGGGGCAGCTACAGTGCAGAAGGTTTTTCACCTTAATGCATAGAATGCATTAAGGTGAAAAACCTTGAGGGTTTACAACTAAATATCTGCTGATTTCTTAGCATCCAAACATGTGCAAGCACAAGTACTGTTTTCTTTTTGTTTTTTTCCTTGCACATGATTGGGTGTTCTTCCAAAGTGAATTTTCAACACATTTAGATTTACTAACCTAATTGAAAATTCCCTTGCAAAGTGAACATTTACTTTGCAAAGAGAACATGCCATTCTCCTTTAGTAAATAAACCTAACTGTCTCTACACATTATCTATTTTTGTTTTGTAGTTTCTCAAATATTGAAAGCAAAAATCTTCTTTGAAAAATGATTCAGTGTCATGGTAGTCTACTGTCTAATTCAGAAATACTCTTCCTTACAAGCCAAACTGCGCAACTTACCTCTTTATAGTCCCTTCAGTGTTGATTTCTAAGATTTCATTATGACAGCACTTAATGTGAAAATCAATGCAGTACTAGTAACACTTTTCAAATTACATTCACACTGAGGATTGACTGTTAAGGGCTCATTACTGTTATTTTTCTAGAGAGAGGTTTATTAAACACAGTTACCTAATAAGCATCTTTGGTGGTGCAAATTGCTGAAAACAGTAATGAGTCTGATTAGACTTCATTTCAATTACAACGACTTGTCAAGCAAGGAAAAAAAAACCTTAGATGTGACTGAATTTGGCCACAACATGATTCAGAGCTGAGAAGGAGAATGGAAAGGGTAAAAAAGGCTATCCTCTTTGCTTCCTTCGCAGAGCAGCATAATGAGTAGAAAATTGTCCTAGTCTTAGGGCAATTAATGCACTGGAAAATTGGATGGAAAAAAGTAAAGCTCACTGAAAGTTTTCATACAAAAACAAATTGTGTCCTAAAAAAAAAAAAAAAAAATCTATTTTGATCCTATACAATTGTTACAAAAATGGACCAGTTTTTGCAAATTTACATTTTAACATTTATTATAAAATGCAATTTTGTATCATAAATAGTAATAATTGTATCATTTACGGTATGTCTAGATACAATGTATGCAAAATTTATTTTATGACTGTGTTAACATTTTTATAATTTATTTCTTCGTCTACTACTTTCCTTGTCTCTACATTATTCCTTTCACAGTAAAACCATAAAATAATTCATCATTTGTATTATGCATATACTGTACATCTTATAAACACGTTCCATTGCTCTAGAATTTGTAAGATAATATTTAATAGATATTATACTCAATTTAGGTGTAAAATGTAGGTTATTTAACAGCGTTAAATGCCTAACCCCCATTAAATTATTCTGAGACATTGCTACTCAAAGTGGAAAAAAACTCTGTTAATGTGAAATGCTTTATGGTGATTAAGCTGTCATTTTTCATCAACCGGTTACTTTAGTAAAATTTTAATGCTTTAGCAAGTTCTACGGACACCAGAGTCAGTGTTTTGTGCCGTCTTCAGCATATGCCTTCTGATAATGCTGTTTGACATTGAACTAGATAAAAGAATTTCTGAAGTAGTGTAGAGTAATAAAATGTGTGGCAAAAAAAGTAGATAAAAGAACTCAAAAACAATATGTGCTGAGTAGTAGCACAAAGAATGATTGGTATTCCATTCTGAGGGGGTATAGTAAAGAGTGCCAGAAAATTCATTTTCATTTACGATGTATATTTATACTTCCCAAAAACAAATGTATATACACCTTTCGTGAAGCATATTGTAAAACTGAAAAATTAGAAAAAGAAATAACAAAAAAAAGAATAATTATGGTTGAGAGTGTTAGCCATTTTGCTAAACTAGATTTATCACAAACGTAGGCACTCCAAGCTGAGCATATGATGAAATAATTCATAATAAGAACAGGGATTAGCAAATTGGTATGGGTCAGAACTCTGGTCAGAGCTGGGATTCACCAGTAAGTGGCACATTTCTGTTCTTACCCAAGTGCTCTGGTAAAGGGATACCAAGCACAACCTACTTCTTAGCTATTGCGTCTTTATATCACTTTAGGCTGGGCTCACATGTGCGGCACTGTTCACAGCAGGGGGTCCGGTGCGTCCTCGTGAACTGTTTAAGGTCCGAATATTTGGCTGAATTCAGACCTGAAACAGAGCCAAAGATGGACAGGACTCATCCGCAGTGCGCTCCACGGCCACCCTGGAGCTGTGTGAAATGGCTCCATTGAGAGCCGGTCACACTCTCCTGTCATAAAAATTGGATGCGGGGGAAACCCGCATCCAATTTTCAATAGTGTGAACCCAGCCTCAAAAAATCAATAAGACAGCTCAGGAAGTCAGAAGGTTATGGTAATGTCAATTGTTGTAGGAAAATGCTAGATTTAAGTGCAGCATTATCTGCTTAAAATCTGGATCTATCAAAGATCTGACATGCGGTTTTAACTGGTAACCTATGCGTAACTGATGAAAGGGTTCACAAAATATTATAACTCCGCAGTCAGAAAGACAATTCAAGCTCTGGACTCCTTAATTGGCTAGTGTAGGAAGCATGTTGTAGATATACTGGAGTTGAATAAATCTTGCTGATGATATCCAAAACATGAGAATTACTTGGGCAGAGCCAGGAATACCCTGCTACACATTCACAATGGATTTAAGAAGGTGACCTCACTAATATTTTAATTAAAATTAGATTGGTAATTTATTTGTCCATCTTAGATACTTCTACAAGACTTCTACAAGATCTCTGCTACAAATGTGGACAAAATAAATATTTTTTGTTTACTGTAGTAAATTTACTAAATCACTAAAATGTCATAGTTTTGCATACATGCATTTTTATTTTGTTAAATATAATTAAAAGTTACATATACTGTGGGGGTTAACTCAAGTGGGGATCACCTTCCCTGGGAAAAAGGTAGTCCAGACAGCAGGTCTTTCTTAAAAGCTGACTTGTAGCCAGTTTTATTTAAAAGGTTGCATGAAAAATCAACCAAACCAAACAGAAAATAAATCCTTGCCATCCAGGCTTTTACTAAACATTTCCAGGTTCCTAACTCAGAGGTGAAGGGCTTCTCCCAGCCACTCACAAAACAAAGATAATGCAAATCTTTTGTTTCAGTCACAAAGCAAATTTCAGTTCAGCAACTCAGGTTTTTGCGGGAGATCGCCGTGTGATTAGTGAAGCGGAGGGAGAGGAGTCTGCACTCGGATTGGCCCTGGCCGCTGCTGAGCCGCAGCTCAAAGCGGCCCCAGGGCAGGTGGCCTACTGGGAAATATCCCGATATCCTGGTACGCAAGTCCGGCCCTGGCCTCACCTATGTGACATTGCTCAAACCTAAATTTCACCAGGCCTGAACGCTGTCACGTTAGAATTTAATGGCATAATTCCCCTGCCTAACCCCTGATACAGGTGGGGATGCTGCAGCAGACATGTGGCAAGGGAGTGGGACTGGGTGAGTATACAGTATATGCCTGGGGGGAACTAAATGCAAACTATCGTTTAGGCCTCAGTGACAGTTCCTCTTTACAAACTAAAACATTTATTTTTTGATTTGAGTGGAATGTGGAAGTGTTAGAAACTAGAGTGTTAGGGTGGTAGAACCTGTCATGTTCTCCTTACTGTCTGTTTCCTTGTTGGGATGATTCACCATACCTGTTTGTTCTGGTGTGTATTGTTGCCTCTTGAGTTCTTTTCTAAAACACAGCAAATTTGAAGGAAGTTAAGACCCTTAACTCTGCATAGTGGGATTTCAAAGAGTGCTCCACTCTTTGAATAGCAGGTAAAAAAGCGCTTCCTAAAAAAATACTGACCAGAATAAAGGCTCCCCATGACTCTCAGTTTTTAAATAAATGGAGGACAGACCATGTGTATAAGTGGATTTACTATCGTAAACCCTCAAAAGTGTTTGAAGGAGAAAGGTGTTAATTAGAGTTGAGCGAACCCGTGGATGTTCGGGTTTGGTGGGTTCGGCCGAACTTTGGAAAAAAAGTCCGGAACTTGACCCGAACTTTAGCCCAAACCCCAATGAATTCAATGGGGACCCAAACTTTTCGGCACAAAAATGACTGTAAAAGAGTCCTGGAAAGTGCTAGAGGGCTGCAAAATGATTTTAGAACAATAATCTGTCCCTTACAGCAACAGCAGGAACCTGACCCTATAGAACTAGAAGATGATTTTAGAACAATAATCTGTCCCTCTAAGCAGTAGACTCTACCTAGTCCAGTCAGATCTTTCTGTAATGCAGGATGAGATCTGCAATCTGTCCCTAAAAGCAGTAGTGGTAGTAATCTTTACCTATCTATCTGCAATCTGTCCCTAAAAGCAGTAGTAGTAGTAATCTCTACCTATCTATCTATTTGCAATCTGTCCCTCACAGCACCGGCAGCATCCTCTCCCTACACTACCCAGAGAGCATTTGACATGCAGCACTAAGTGAATCCAGCTTATAAAGAGGCTGGGTCACATGATGCACTGGCCAATCACAGCCACGCCATTAGTAGGCATGGCTGTGATGGCTTCTAAGGGCAAACCAGTGAAACGCTTGTTGATTGGCTGCCCTGCAGCTATTCAACATGCGTGATCAAATGCCCAAACCCAAACTTTTTTCAAATGTCCGGGTTCGGGTCCGGGTTACGGACACCCCAAAGTTCGGTACGAACCCGAACTTTACAGTTCGGATTTGCTCAAATCTAGTGGTAATCCCTTTATAGAGAATCTACGGTAAACAAAATACACAGGCAGTCTTTGTCACCCATTGAGAATATGCTTTTCATGTTCCTGAGGGTTATGTTGTGAGAGTCTTTACTTACTATGATCTAAGTGGTCTAACAGGGAATTAGTATATTTCATTATTAGGAGCTTTGCAAATAAGGAGATATAGCTCTTCCTTTTTATGACAGCTACATCACAGAAGACTGGCATGTACTATAATGAACATGTATGAACTTTGGACCTTCATTCATTAACAACAACAGTGGTACAAGACTGAGAATCGGATGAGCTGGAAATCTGTAATGAACTCCATTTTCAGTATAAAAGTAGCATATTACATTTGGTGTGATGTAACTTTTGGCAAACTACAAACCTGGAAAAAATTGGAGTCACATCCCAAAAAAGGATTTTTAAAAAAATATTGAAGTACATTGCCTTCTACTGCATAGAGTTACTTTGTTTGCCATATTCATTTCTTTAATTTTAAAATGGTTACAAGAGCCATTATTTATTTTACACTTGTGTAATACCAACGAATTGAAGCTATAGTAAATGTAAATTGCTAGAATATGAATAATGTAACTTTGCAGAATTAAAAATGTGTAAATTGTGGGAAGATGTAAATTGGGTTTATGTAAATTAGCACCATTATTATACTTTAGCTGATTTCATGTACGATTTATGTTTAAATGTATCCCAAATGTCTATTGTTAACCTCAGAAAAGGTTTTCAGCATATATTACACAAATATATTCCATCCGCTTGAGTTTTAGTCAGTGTTTTAGTAGTAAAAGGTGCCATAAGGGTCAGTTGCATTTTTTGGCACATATTTCAATCATCCATTGTTTTTTTTTCATGTGCCATCACCAAAATGTTATGGCTTTAGTTGGGCTTTAAGGAAGTAGATTGGTTACTCAACTCATCACAAGCTTCCAAAATCTAAAGGATCCGTTTTGAAAATAATTAACTCTTACTATAGCATGCATATTTGTGTAGTGCTACCCCCATTTTTGTAGTTCTCCCCCATCCTGGAAGCCTCCAGAATGCAGAGAGAAACAAATTGGCAGCCTGTGAGATCTAGAACAGCCCAAAGAAATCAACAGCTGTTCACAAAGATTACAGAGGAGCAAAAAAAAATAAATAAATTTACCTATCATCCTAGCAACCTACGTAGGAGGGTGACCTACCTAGAAGGGTACATCTGTCATGCTATTTGTTTCTATTTCATTATAACAATTGAACCTGCAACTGGTTGTTTAACCTGCTTTTTCATTTCTAGACTAAACAAACCATTTGTGTACATTGTAATGCCTGTTGGCGCTTCATAAGTAAGTATGTACACACTTAAAGCCTAACTTTAAGTAGAAGTCAAGTCTAAATCTATGTAAGCTTAAATCTGCTCCCACACCCATGTTATGCATCATACTAACTAGCCTGTAAAGGAAATATGTGTATACTTACCCTTATCTAAGGGTGCTACAGTCCGGTCATGTGATCTCCCCTGTGGCCTGCTTCAGGTTAGAGGAGAGAGCAGTGTCAATAGCTGCAGTGCCTGGGTGATGACATCACTCATAGGCCTAATATGGGGCATTTGTTGTCTCTTGTCCCTCCTCTCACCTGAAGCCAGTGCTCGGAGCCGATCATGTGACCTTATAGTTTAGGTAAGTATACACTTCTTTCCCTTATAGGCTAGTTAGTATAGGGCTTAGAATGGGTGTGGGAGCAGATTTAAGCTCAGATAGGTTTAGACTAGACTTCTACTAAGAAATTATTAAACTGGCCCCCTACTGCCCCTTGCTGTAGAAGGATCCAAAGCTGGTTTTCTCTAGGAGATGGGTGACGGTAACAAATATTTATCATAACCTGCAGCCCCACAACAGCTTGCATCCAGTCCCCTTCTTTCAGCACTGGAATGTGGGCAGGAACTTCTGCCAGTGGCCACATTGCATCCTGTAGATGTGGCAGATGGTACTGCATAGTTCATGATGATGTCTGTGCAAGGGATGGTACAAAGACCGGTAATAGATTGGCAAGAAGAGAAACTTTAGGGAGCATTCATCACAAGCAGAATTGGCAGAGAGTAAAATTACAGAACCCATGGATTTAGGTGAGCATTAGTGTGTATTACTCATTCTCTAGAAAACATGAACATTAGCTCATTAGCATCTGGTGGAATTGAGGTCCATTTTTTTTTTTTTTTCTGATCTGCAGAGATTTAGGCTTTAAATACCTGTATTAGCTTTAGGGAACATCCATTGTAAGTTGTGCAAAACCCTGTTGCTGTAATTTGGCTGTAGATAACATCTAAGATCACAGTGCAGATACCTGGAGCTTGCAAAACTGGTTTACAGACAGCAATCCCTGCCACTTGGCTGTGATCAACTGCTTGGTCCTAACACACTGCTTCCCTGCTCATCCAGTTGTTGAAACAGAGAGGGGCAGACTTTGGCATCTAACAAGACAGACAGAAAGATAATAATATTTAAGATTTTTTTTAAGACATTAGTCTTTTAGTTGTTTGGTTCTGGCTATACAGTGTGCTGGGAAGCTCTTATTTCAAGCATGTCTTTTTCCCCAAGCAGTATAGGGAGGTAGTTTATCTTCATATACAGCTTTGTGTGAAAGAACACAACATTCAGCCCACACAAATGAATTTTATATGTGCTGTGTCCACAGCCATCAGATGGGGGACTAAATTATACAGAGGTCTCCAGAGTGAAGGACACAGAATTAATGCACTATGTCACCCTGTTCTATCAAGAATTTTTTTTTATACGTTTCATTGTAAGATACTTTTTATTGGTACATTAATCATGTATGCCTTATCCATTTAAAATATTCTCTATTGTTCTTGAATGTAACACATATAGGACAATGTATTTATAAGATCAAATTTTAGTTTTAATATTTTTTAATGTTCTAAATTTTTCTTTATAGATTTCTCTTGTCCTTTAAATTCTGTGCTGTTCCATTGTACTTGGGAACTCAAAAGCAGAGAAGAGGCGTTTAAGAGCAAGGATGCCTTGTTCATTCGAGACTAAGGCCTGCAGTTATTAGACCTATAAATTTGTTTTTTGACCCCTGTTAGCCGAGACTATTGGGTCAAAATTGAGTACAGCTTCTTTCAAATGTACTCAAATTGATCTTTTCCTTGATGGAATACTAAAACCGGCCCTATATGTGCGAATGTATGTGTTTTGTATATGTGTGCAGGTAATATGCACATTGTATTTAGGCAATACCATGTCAGATAAGGAGCATGTAATATCCTGGTGATAATGCCAGTAAATATACAATGTTATCACCAAATGTTGCTTTTCTGCCTGTGGAGACACATTTACAATATATAGTATAGTGTGGGGGTTTTTTTGCCTTCGGTCTGTTTGTATACATTGCCCAAGAATGTAGTTATCCCTGACTGTCATGTTATTTGCAATGCTGAGAGTTATAGTTCAATATTAAGAAAGGGAAACAAAAACAAATATTTTTTCCTTATTTCTACAAAATGCTGAAAATAGAATAGACATAGAAATATTGTAAAACTTAAACTTGCATACAAAGTTAATATAACCAAATATCATTCTGCATTGGTTTACTTTTATTAAGAATAATTAAGAATCCTTTGCTAATATAAAGTTACTGTTTAACTGTATGGTCCCGACTTTTAGGCTGGATTCACATTTACAGTCTATATGTGGTGTAGGTGCATTGTGGTGAGCGGACATTCAGTTTGAATAACACTCCAAGGCTATACACAGTATAAACAAACTAGCCTGGCTCTTAGCAATGCATGTCTAAAAAATATTATAGGTGTTTTTTTTTTTTTTTGTTTTGAGGCCCATTATAAACTTCAAACCCATTCAAATGGAATGGAATGCCTTGGAATGGAAATCAAAGAACATCAATGCACAAAAATATGCATTAATGCATGTGTTGGCATGAAGAGGCCCTTTATTTATTTATTAATTTCAGATACTTGTATAGCGCTGTCAATTTACGCAGCGCTTTACTTATACATTGTGCATTCTTTAAAAAATATGACCCGAAATTAGCTTGTAAAATATTTACATACTGTATCTAATGTTTTGGCTTTGCTTTCACTAATGTCTGTAGTACATACAGTTATATCGCAAGATCAATGTTAAGCACTTATAGGGCAGGAAGTGATGTGATTGGGGCTTATTTCTAAATGTTTTCTTTTTTTTAATTCTTTATATGTGCTTATTTTATATCTACCAATTTTTAGGTTAAAGGGTGTGGGGTCCCTGGGGAGGGGGGAACCTTCATTAATTCTCTAGCTTTAATGGTCCAAATGCTGGTACCCCAAGAATGAGAGTTTTTTTGTAATGTCAATTTTGCCATTCCTCTCCTACATGTAAAAAAATCATAATTTTCTTGCTAGAAAATTACTGTGCCCCTAAACATTATATATATTTTTTAACAGAGACCCTAGAGAATAAAATGGCAATCATTGCAATGTGTTATGTCACGTGTTATTTGCACAGCAATTTTTCAAACTAATTTTTTTAAAAAAAAATACACTTTAAAGAATTAAAAAAAAACAAAACACAATATTTACCCCAATTTTTTGTATAATGTGAAATATGATGTTATTCCGAGTAAATAGATACCTAACATGTCATGCTTTAAAATTGCGTATACTAGTGAAATGGAGCCAAACTTAGATACTTTAAAATCTCCATAGGCTACTCTTTAAAAAAAATTAATCTTTCCAGTTCAGAGTTACAGAGGAGGTATTGTGGTAGAATTATTGCTCTTGATCTAACATGTGTGATGCGAATGTGGTTTACATATGCGAGTGCAACCTACATATACATTTGCTTTGGCGCGCGAGCATGAGGGGATGGGGTGCTTTAAATTTTTTTTTTTTAATTTGAACACTGTCCCTTCTCTATGTAAACATCACTTATAATAGAAATAATAAGAATTATAATATTTAAATATAATAGGAATAAGGCATGACATCTGGGGTCTATGAGATCTCTAATATCTACTCTACCCTGGAAAGCATGAGATAAAAAAAAAACATCGATCTCTGCTTTTCAGGAAAAAACGGGCAGTGTTTACTTCTGCCAAAGCCGGAAGTGATGCCATGATGTCACTTCTGGCCTCTCAGGGTCATAGAGATGGCCGGGGACAATCCGATCCATGGCCAGCTTTAAGGCAATCAGGTGTCCCTTCACGCTGCCTGTAAAAGCAATCCAGTGGCTGAATAGCCATTAGGACATCTTTTACATCTCAGGGAATCACCAGCTGAAAAGAAAGATATCTGAATGATGCCTGTAGCTGCAGGCATCTTTCAGCTATTACCACTTCAACCTAAGGATGACGTCCTACAGGCAGGAAGTGGTTAAAGAAATAGATGTATAAAAAAAGATATAATAAATTGAAGAGAATTGCTAACATAACATTACGGGGCAGCACCAATACTTGGCCTAATGTCAATCCATCACAGGAATCGATTACCTGGCTATAAACCATTCAATGAACCTTGATTTTCATTGCATGCTGTTTCTATGCTTTCTAAATGGGTTAAAGACACTGACAGTGGCATAGCAATTTTTTTTGAAGGAATAAAAATGAAAATTATAGTGACTCCACAGTCCTGAAATGACAATGGGGTTGCCCTGGGTACAAAACATGTATTTCTGTTAACTCCAAAATAGGAAAAAAAACTCAGGGATTTGTCCTGATATTTATGATAGGTGGGATTTTTGGAGGTAATTAAGTATGAAAACCAGCTTTGTTTAATCTCTGTAAATGGTTCAGTGTATAAATTCATTAACTGGGAAATGTATGTCCTATTTACATCTGTTCTTCCTACAGAAATATCAAATGTTTTACTTTAACACTTTTGTTGATACCCCCTGTGCTGTATGTGTGAATTGTCCTGTAATAATACATTATTAATAAGAATAAGTAAAGATAAAACATTTTAGTAGAAACTTAAATTGCACATCCTGCGGCTGTGGTTTGGCTCCATGAAACTGAGCACTGGTGTTATTAAGCATTTTGTCTATTGGCTAAGCACTCAAAATATTTAATAACTGTTTTCAAAACAAGAAGCTGCTAGCCAAATTGTCAACTGCTTTACATTGCTGCCATGCAGGCATCTTATTATCACATGCTCTCGTACAGAGATTAGCAGAGGGCTTTCCTTAATGTCTCCTATTAGTAGTCTGTCAGCAGAATGACATTTTCAATGTTTCTCCCACCGTTCTCAGCTCTTGTGCCATGTGGCAGTTTTGCTTTAATTGCACAAAGAAAAGGGCAACTCAGACAAAAAAACCTACTTTGATAAAGGCATTAAAGGGCAAAAATACATAGCATCAAATTTGTTAAAAATAGGAGAAAGAAGTATTTTATATAGCATTACAACAGAGGTGAGCAAACAGGTACTCATAAAAGTATAAGGTCTCTGCTAAAAGTATAGGATCAAAAAGTCCCAGAATGCTTTCCCTTTTACTTAAAGTTCTTTGCAGCTTCTGTGTTTTAAGAAAACTATATGTATAAAAAAAGAAAAAGAAAAAAATACTATATGTACAGTATGAACTGTTGGATTCTCCCACATGATTTTATGATGATAGCATAGGTGTGCATAGGCTATTGTATTAGGGTATGCACCCCAAAGCTCAAAAACAAATGTGTGTGTGTGTGTGTGTGTGTGCATGTGTATATTTACTGAAAGTGTCAGTAGGGCAGAGATTAGTGTCAGTAGGGGAGTGGACAGTGTCAGTAGTTTTTATTGTTATTATTTCATCTTTTGATTATTTTTTTTACAATTTTATTTTATTATTATTTTTTTTTTTACAATTTTTTAGGAGCCCTGTTAGGCTTTGGTGAAATATTGTCGGTTCAAACAGGGGGCACACCCTATGCACAGGTCTTTGGATGATAGGGAAAGAAAAATGTCGTCCTCTATGTCATTTTTTTCATTACTGGTATACTATTTTCATCTTAGAAATAAATATTTACTGCAGAGTGTTTCCATAGCATTGATCTTGCAGGGCAATCTTACCTTTCTTTTAATATAGTTCACCAGAAGCTGTTTACCTTTTGACTGTCTCTTCCTGTATGTGGCTCTCTATAGAGCTGTATGAAGCTGTAGAATACAATTGCGTGTTCTGAATATGGCAAAACAGCAGGGGATCAAATTACATACCAAAAGTAAAGTACTGCAATCAGTGGACTCCAGAGCTCTGGCTGTACACATATGCACATATTTCATATTTATTCCACCACAAAGATGTTGGAAAATGTAAAAGGGTTAATCAACCATATATTTAAAAAAATTGTGCATAAATGTATACTGTACAGTAGTGTTATCTTACAATACAGTTTCCATAGTTGGATATGCATCTACCAAGCATTCTTAATAAAAGTAGGGTATTGCTTACTATGAGGCAGTAGGGGGGGGGGGGTAAGCTTTTATTTGAGTATAAGTCAAATGGATGATTGCTGATATCCTTTGGACAATGCTTACTGCCAGGCTATTGTGTTGACTTCAGACCCAGATGTAGGAAAGTTGGAAGCTCATTCTGGGCTAGTGATTTAAAGTATTAAACATTTTTAGGAAGGCACAGTCAGCAATGTGACATTCACATTTCTCTTATGGCAGTTTTTCTTTAAAGTGGTTGTAAATCCTTACATATACCCAGTGAAGTGACTGGCTTCAGATGATACACAGAGATTAAACCAATCATCCTACATAAGTTGCACCTGTTTATCTGCAGTCTTCTCTACATCCATTCACAATCCAGAATGTATAAAGATTGTCTAAGCTTTCATAAAACAGGAGGCAGAGAGCTTAAATTACAGACTGCGGAGCTCAGTTAGGAGGGCTTTGAGAACTGATTGGAGGGAAATGACACACCCTTTTGACACAGCACACAGGAACATAGCTGAGGCTGTCAATCACAGGCTGTTTGCTGGAGCTCCCTCTCCTGTCGCCTTTTTTCTCTTGGTGTCAGGAAAACTATTCAGATGGGATTAATGCTGATAGCAGGGGAACAAAGCAGCAGACAGGAATGACATTTAATTGGGACAAGTACACACTATAAAGGGATATGCTTTGTTCATATTTCATGTCTGAGGTTTACAGCCACTTTAATCTAAAGATACAGGCACCTCCTGATGTCACTGTGAATGTTTAAAATAAAAAGTTGATTGTTTGATTGCTTATCCTTAAAAGAGAAGTATGGGAGTCTCTCTTTTTTTTTTTGTTAATCATACCGACCTAGTTGGATGCAGCATTGTTCCAATGCAGCATCTGTCCCCCGCCGGCTCTAAAACTGAGAACCGAGTGATCAAACACTGCCGATCACTTGGTTCTCAGAACTCAGTGAGCAGAGAGCAGGTGACTGCTCTCTGCTCTGCCCCCCACACCCCCCACACTCACTGGAGCGTTGGGCTGTGGATGGGGTGGGAGTGGTCGGCTCAGGCACTCAGCAGCTCACTAAGAGGCTGAGCCGGGTGCTGATCCAGGGTTGTGGGCGAATCCCAACCATATTGTTGCAATCTTTTCCCAGCCTGGACCGGCTTTGTGATATCAGCAAACAGTGGGCTTCAACCCACTGTCTACTGAAAACTGGTCACAGGAGTGCAGAATGAACTAGACATGTGCACTGCCGAAAAATTTGTTTATTTTTGCTTCATTCATTTTTTTTATTGTTTTATGGGTCATTCGATATGATCACAATTCGTAAATTCTTAAATTTGTAAATTTGAAAATTCGTAAATTAGAAATTTTTAAATTCGTAAATTCAAAAATAAGAAAGAAAATTAAAAAAATTCAAAAGAATGAAAATCCAAAAATTCTAAATAATAACTAACTAACTAATAATAACTAACTACTAAATTATAGGTATTGAAATTTCCTTTCAAATTTGGCTGTTATTGAATGTAACAGATGCAAATTTATCCGGAGTTACGAATTACCTGAAATAACAAATGCGGCATCTAAACAAATGGAACGGGACAAATTATTAATAAATAATAATAATAACAATTAAAGGTTTTTATTATTATTATTGTTATTTAGCTTTATTATTTTGTTACATTCCATTCATTTAGATAAGGCATTTGTTATTTCAGATAATTTGTAACTTCGGATAAATTTGCATTCGTTACGTTCACTAACAGCCAAATTTGAAAGGAAATTCCAATACCTATAATTTAATAGTTAGTAATAAGTTAATTATAAGTTAAGTTAGTATTAGTTATTATTTCAGATTTTAGAATTTTTGGGTTTTTGGATTTTCAAATTTCGAATCTACGAATTTTCAAATTTATGAATTTTCGAATCTACGAATTTTTTAATGTACAAATTTTTGAATTTAAGCGTTTTTGAATATTAGACTTTACCAATATTTAGAAAAAATTGTCAAACAGGTTTTCGTTAATTCGGATATTTCTGAATTAACAAATTTGTTGAAATTCATTAAAAAACTATTGGAAAAAAAAAAAAAAAAACTAATTTGGAACAAAACAAATTGCATATGTCTAGACTGAACTGCACTCCATGAGCTTTGGCTGTACTTCTCATTTAAAGGGAGACAGACAGGTAAACAAAAAATACAAGAGAGAGAGAGAGAGAGAGGCATTATATTTATCTCTCTAAAAGGCCTGTGTCTCCTACTTTACCCACACCAAGACCACTATATCCTACTGCAAAGCAGGGAAAAGAGCCTGCATATTTAATACGTAAATATAGCTAATAATTTATAAAACATGTTTATAATTCATTTTTTTATATTAACACTGATAACATAGATGATATTATTTACTTTACAAGCTGATATTTTGCATGCGTTATATCTAACCATCTAAAGGCAAAAAAAAAAAAAAAACACTGACTGTGCATTCACTTAAAGGTTGGGTTTCAAAACTAGAACATTCACTATGTTTGAGATTAAAGAAAGAAAAGCTCAGTCCACATCTATTGACTTCCTGTTTATTTCCCAGAGCTGCTTGCAGCAGGATTAGCTGCTTACTCCTGTGCCTCAATTGTAGCAGCAGCTTGGTGATGTTGCCACATACAGCTTGACAGCCAAGGCCCTGTGGGGCCTTGTTTAAAGATTGCCAAGCGAAGCTGCTCCTAGAAAGAAAATGTGCCTGAGACATACAGTGGTTATAGTTTGCAAATTGATTGTTGTACATTCACTGTTCAGATCTGTGTTTTTGTTGCAGCCATGCTGTAATTCCTCGCAGTCCTATCAGACATGCTGTATGTTATAAATCTGAGATTGACCAACTTGCATAAATTGAAACCATAAGCAAGATAAAAACATGACATACATGATGCAGGCTGTCAATATCATTACCATACCACTTTTTGATATGGTCAGTATTTTTCCGAGTCCTGAGTCTTCCTTTGGCATAGTTATAGTACCTGTCAGTCCTGCCAGTAATGTCAATTTTCCTAACACACACCTTTCTGGCAAAGTAAGGCTCGTGTAGAAGTGGGTGCTGCAGTGAACACCAGCTGGACACTGGAAGCGTCAGACATGTGTAAGTATTCGCCAGCTTGGTCTGCTAAAGTTAAAAAAATAACAGACTTACTGGCAGGACTTGTGCAAGTATTTGCCAGAACACCAATGATCACCATCCAAAGATTCTTTATTTAAAGAAGGATCACATCACAGAGAGTGCAAAGTTTCGGAGCCGCGCAGGACCCCTTCGTCAGGCATGTAATCTGATCACATGCCTGACGAAGGGGTCCTGTGCTGTCCAGCAAAAGTAAGTTAGAATGTTGATACAAACCATGTAATACTGACAAGGGAGCTTGCAAGGCTTAACTTTTAATAATTTATTTTAGATCCTTTATCCCAAAAGGAAAATTACTGTTTTTAACTGTTTGTATAACTGCTGAAAGAGTGTTAGCTGTAAGTCACTTATGTAAAGACCGTTTAAATCTACTAGTCCATTTAAAGCTGGCCATGGATAGATCGAAATCCACGGTCCCTGTTGAACCAACCTAATTTTGATCAATCTATGGCAGTTTAAAGTGATATTATAGTCTTATTTTTTTTTCACAAACAACGCTGTATTTTATGCTGGTTCTGAAAACAGAATACAAACCCAAAGTAATATGAAATCTGCTAGTTTAACATGTTGATATAATTGTATATAGCTTTGTGTCAAAAGTGCATATAATGCCAAAATCTTTTTCTTCTTTTTTTTTTTAACCATCTGTGTTCCAATGGGAACAATCACCTTCCCACTTCCTGTCCCAAAGACACAGCAGGAAGTGAGAGGAAGTCTATCCAAAGTAAAGAAAATTATTGGATAACTGTCATCAGAGCCAGTGTCTCAATTATATTGTCCCTATGTTTGTGTTACAGTGACGATCCAAAATATTGGATTTCCCACCATGAAAATAGAACAGCCAAATCACTCTTACAGACAGCAATAAAGAAAAAAAAAAAAAAAAAAAAAATGTCAGGTGTTGTAACCTATCTACTCATAACTTAAAAAAAATGTGTTTGCATATGATTTTAATAATATAAAAATCTCACCTTAGATTGTAAGCAGTGGTGACAACAGGAATACTAATTTACATCTGCCATTAATGGCAGCAGCACTAATGAATTATTTACCGCCCTCATCTACTGTTGTCTCATTTCATTGGTTTATGCCGATAACAGCAATGATAGGTTTTGATTCTTTTTTACTGAAATCTTGTAAATTAACGCAATTAGTAGAGCATCTTCCCACTAATTAATTGGTGTAGTTCTGCTATGGAAATTTTGAAAACAAGAAGAGTCAGTGGGGAATCGACTTGCCACATTGTTGGCAAACTGTCTCTTGCTTAAGATCATGTTGTGTGTCAAGTGAAACATTAATGATTTTCAGCTGAACAGATGAACAGCAAAAGATTTAGGAAATATCAAACTGATTGTTATGGGCTATCTGCAAAGTGATTTCATTTAAAATAAGCCAGGGGACATGGATGTGTGTCACTTAGCAAGTCAGCTGAATACCAAGCAATTTATAACAAGACAATCAATTATTCAAAATTCTGTTTATAATATTTTCCATATCTTTACAGTATATAAATTGGATTTGTGCTTGATACATAACAGCCTCAAGTAACATTCCTTACATTACAGGCTGAAAGCTGAACTCCAGATATAAAAGATTATTGCAGCTCTGTATTCAATAATACTACAGTTTTTTTTTTTTTTTTTTAATGCAAATAGTATAAGCTGAATTCAAAGCGATGTCAGCCTATTGTAGTCTCTGCACAAAAGAGTTCAGACTGGGAGAGGGAAAGAAGGAAAAGCAGCACAAGGTGACAATCAGATGAGTTCATAAGCACCCTGTTTTTCCTTTCACTTTCCAATCACAAGCTGTGGGAGGGACAAGACCAATAAAAATTATTAAATTGCAACAGAGAAAAATCAGGTCCAGATGGGCATCAATACAAATCCTTTGGCAGTATATGGTTCCAAGAAAATTGGTGGAAAATTGCAGAATCAGTCATTATGCTGATGATATTTTAGCACCTGACATGCTCCACTGTCCAATTAGATCCCTACATTTTTTACACAACTCTTCTTAATTCATTCCCAGTGCTCTTAAAATCTTGCCAGATTCTCAACTCTGTTCTTGACTCCTCGAGTGCCTTTACTGCCACCTCTACATGTATTTTGGCATACCGGAGGCCCATTTCTAAAGCACAAAAGTTACTTTTTAAACACCAGAAGATAACCAGCATTTCCTGGATCTGGCCAGACTATGTCTCCAATATACAATATTAAGCTTTACAATTTTTTAACCACCATCAGGAATGCCATCAAGGAGTTTTTTTCCCCCCATTCTCTGTTTAGATACAACAGGCTGGGTTTTTAGGCAAATGACCTTGGCCATCTAAGTTTTTTTTACATCTGTATGGAAAATCCACAAGAGGTCACAGGACATGAATAAAATTAACCATGTGCCCGCTCCATAAAAATGTATGATGATCTGAGAGTGGGGACAATAGCTGTTGAATATTTTAAAACCTAAGTTTCATTTTTTTTTTAAGATTGGGGATAATACTTACATTGAATAAGAAGTGTCCCATTGTGCTGGTGGCTGCCCTCTTAGTTGAAATTTTCTGTCCTCTGCTCCCCCAAATATGCCTGCAGTGGTTATTTTCTAGTGCTTCAGGGGTTAATACAAGCCACTGGACCTGTCACAGGCACAGGTTAAAAGTGGCAACTATTACACACTTCCTGCCCCATTCCTTCATTCATAGAAACTAAAATATAGCTTTCAGCAATGAAACACACTCTGTAAATGAAGAATGGATGGATGAATGAAAGGTCCCCCTCCTGCATTCATTGAGTGTTTTTCAATGCAGGAAGCTATAGCACAATGTCTATGAATGGAGGAGGGGCAGAAAATGTGGGCATAGTTAGCTTTTTAACGAGTGCCCCTGGCAAGTCCAGTGACTTGTATTAACCCCTGCATCACTGAAAGATTACTGCTGCAGGGTTAAGGGGGGGGGGGGGGCAGAGGACAGAAGATTTCAAATAAGAGACCAGCCACCAGCACAACAGACAACTCTTGTTCAATACCAGTACCTCCCATGTGCTGATTAAAAAAATAAATACCTAAACTAAGGCTCTAATACTTGACTAAAAGCTTTGTTCTAAAGGTGGGGGGGGGGGCAGTAGAGGCCTGAAACAGTAACCAATCCCTGCTCCATTTCTACCAATACTTTCTTGAGATTGTCCCTTAACTACTTCTGGGCTGCCCTGTAGCAGATTTACTGGTACTGGGTGGTCCTCCTGTGAAGAATCATGTATATATACATGATTCTGCACCTCTGCCTAGTGGGTTCGCGTGCAGGCCATTTCTGCTGTGATTAATTAAAGCAGAAGCCGATCTGCCGGTGTTGGGCACTGGATGTCTGCCAATCATCGGTAAAACCCACAACAT
>BLSH010209529.1:189369-202201 GCA_018402905.1 Glandirana rugosa | reverse complement strand
TACTGCTGCAGGGTTAAGGGGGGGGGGGCAGAGGACAGAAGATTTCAAATAAGAGACCAGCCACCAGCACAACAGACAACTCTTGTTCAATACCAGTACCTCCCATGTGCTGATTAAAAAAATAAATACCTAAACTAAGGCTCTAATACTTGACTAAAAGCTTTGTTCTAAAGGTGGGGGGGGGGGCAGTAGAGGCCTGAAACAGTAACCAATCCCTGCTCCATTTCTACCAATACTTTCTTGAGATTGTCCCTTAACTACTTCTGGGCTGCCCTGTAGCAGATTTACTGGTACTGGGTGGTCCTCCTGTGAAGAATCATGTATATATACATGATTCTGCACCTCTGCCTAGTGGGTTCGCGTGCAGGCCATTTCTGCTGTGATTAATTAAAGCAGAAGCCGATCTGCCGGTGTTGGGCACTGGATGTCTGCCAATCATCGGTAAAACCCACAACATGGAGATCTTCCTATGTAAACAAGACAGACCTCTGCCCTGAAAGGAGGAAAGGGATGGATGTTGTGTTGCTGCAAAGCAGAGAATAAAAGCCATCACTTGCCCTAGTAAAAGCAAAAACACTGGTAAGGCACATAGTTAACTCTTTGATTGCCTGAGATGTTTAACCCCTTCCCAGCTAGTGTCATTAGTACAGTGGTCACTGTACTAGTGATACACTGTATTAGTGTCACTGGTTCCTGCAAAGTGACAGTTAGTGTCTGCTTGTTCGCCACAATATCACAGTCCCGCTATAAGTCGCTGATCGCTGACATTACTAGTATAAAACAAATAAATAAAAAAAAATTCCATAAATCTATACCATAGTTTGCAGATGCTATAACATTTGCGTAAACTAAACAATATACGCGTATTGGGATTTTTTATAATCAAAAATATGTAGCAGAATACATATGGGCCAAAGTTTATGAGGACAAAAAAAATGAATTGTATATATTTTATAGCAGCAAGTAAAACTTATTGTTTTTTTTTTTTTGTAGTGCATAAAATAGAAAATGCAGAGGTGATCAAATACCACCAAAAGAAAGCTCTATTTGTGGGAAAAAAATCCATAAATTTTATTTGGACATAGTGTTGCATGACCGCGCAACTGTCAGTTAATGTAACGCAGTGCTGTATTGCAAAAAATGGCCTAGTCATGAAGAGGGGTAAAAGGGAAAATTTTCAAAAACAGAAAATATTTGTACATAGGTAACTACTATATATTGAGCCTCATTTAAGATGTTGTTTTCTGTCCGAATGTTCTTATAAATGCTTGATTTTAAAATTTAGTTGGATCTCACTTATAAGAAAACCTGTTCTAGATGTGCCTAGCTTTGCTGTGGCTAGGGACATGGAAATCAATGGCAAAAGACTTTCTTTGTCAGAGCACCTTCTTTTAACCTCAGCACATTTTGAAGTGGATTGAACAGCACAAACAACATATTATTCTTTATACAAATTCATTTTTCCAGCTTTTAGCTGTTTGACCAGCAGTGGAAAGTGATGCCATAGCCTCATCGGTTTTGGTCTCCCTCTGAGTCTATTTAGTTACAGCTGCAGCATGAACCAGCAGGGGAATCGTTAATTGTTAGGGTACTATAACTATAGTGATTGTAGTGACAGCATCTGCAGGGGACAATTGTGTTAGAATCTGCCATGCAGCCTGGGCCCCTGAAAACTAACCAAGCTCCAGATGTGTGCTTGTACTATGCTGCTCATAATCCAGCATTGTAGAAATCTTTGGAGATCTGGACACAACTGTTTACATTTCAGGTTGGCAATATGCTCTGTGCAATTAACTAACACATCGTCAGCATTTTTAGATTTAAATTAATCCAATTTACAGCCCCTAGGTTTTCTAAACGGGTCTGTATAGTAAAACTGTTTTTCAACATTGACTATAGAATAAGTTCCCTCTTCCCTATAGATTAATTTCAGTTCTTTTTTTTTTCTGTTAATCATCATCAATAAAGAGAAATGGGATTTCTTTGCCTTTTTCCTTTCAGTTTCACTTTCCTTTTCTTCCTTCTTTCTTTCTTCCTTTCTTTCCCCCTCTCTCTCTCTTTCTCTCTCTTTCTTTCTTCCTTTCTTTTTCTTTCTTTCTTTCTATGTTTATTTCTTTCTTTCTCTCTCTCTTTCTTTCTTTCTTTCTTTCTTTCTTTCTTTCTTTCTTTCTTTCTTTCTTTCTGTCTTTCTTTCTTTCTTTCTTTCTTTCTTTCTTTCTTTCTTTCTTTCTCTCTCTCTCTTTCTATCATGTTTTCCTTCTTTTTTGCCCCTCTATCTATCCCCTCCTATTTCTCTTTCCCTTCCCCTTCACTTTCCTTCTATTTACCTTTCATTTTCTCTTCTATTCTCTTTTCTGATTTCTCTGGTCCTTCCCTTCTTTTCCCTTCATTTTAATCAGTTTTCCCTTCATTCTTTTCTGTTCTAATTTTTCTTTTATCTTTTTTTTTCTTTTATTCTGTGATTTATAGTCCATTGCATTGATTTACTAAAGGCAAATAGGCTGTTCACTTTGCAAGGTAATTTTCCCTTAGCTTAACCACTTGCCGACCAGCCGCCATCGTAATACGGCGGCAGGTCGGCTCTCCTGCATGAATCGCCATAGCTGTATGGTGATCTCTGCATGATAGATAGGGGGTGTGCATACCCATGGGTCGAGCAGACTCCATGTCCGCTGGTGACCCGCGATCGCCTTGTACAGAGAAGAACGGGGATCTGCCTATGTAAACAAGGTGGATCCCCATTCTGACTGATGACATGGCAGAGATCTTCTGTTCCCAGTGATCGGGAACAGCGATCTCTGTCATGTCCCTGCCAGCCCATCCCCTCTACAGTTAAAACACACCCAGGGAACACAGTTAACCCCTTGATCGCCCCCTACTGTTAACCCCTTCCCTGCCAGTGTCATTTATACATTATGCATTTTTATAGCACTGATCAATGTAATAATGTCACTGGTCCCCAAAAAGTGTCACTTGGGGTTAGATTTGTCTGCTGCAATGTCGCAGTCCTGCTAAAAGTTGCAGATCACCGCCATTACCAGTAGAAAATAAATAAATAAATTAAAGTTCATAAATCTATGCCGTAGTTTGCAGACACGATAACTTTCGCGCAAACCAATCAATATACGCCTATTGCGATTTTTTTTTACCAAAAATATGTAGAAGAATATATATGGGCCTAAACTGATGAATAAATGTGTTTTTTTATATTTTTTTTATTGGATATGTATTATAGCATAAAGTAAAAAAAGTTTGTTTTTTTTTTCAAAATTGTTGCTTTTTTTGTTTATAGCGCAAAAAATAAAAACCGCAGAGGTGGTCAAATACCACCAAAAGAAAGGACGTGGAAAAAAAAGGATGTCAATTTTGTTTGGGTACAACATTACATGCCTGCGCAATTGTCGGTTGAATCGATGCACTGCAGTATCGCAAAAAATGGCCTGGTCAGGAAGTGGGTAAATCCTTCCGGTCCTTAAGTGGTTAAAGGATAAGTTCACCTTTCATAACATGTTACACCCCTATTCAGGGTGTAACATGAAACAAGTTATGAACAGGCCAGCCCCCACACCCTCCTGCTCCCCCACTGTGACAGCTAGCGGGGACCTTCTTCCCACACTAGACGTCAACATTTTTTTAAAACAGCAGTCATGCGCGCTCTTCCTGTCAGAATGTATGGGCTTCCTTGTACCAGGTATGAACAAGCCCAGCATGGCATCAGCAATCTGCTGATCGCTGGTGCAATGCTTTGTAGGCTCCCAAAACAAAAAATAATAAATGCACATTTTTTTTTTCTTGCAAAAACTATGTGCATTTATTATCTTTTGTCAAAAAGTGAACTTACCATTTAACCGCTTAAGGACTGCCCCGCATACATATAGTGCAGCAGGGTGGCCCTTGAGCGCAAAATCACGTACCTGTACGCAATTTCTCTTCTCGGCTCTGGCACGCACATGTGCTGCCGGAGCCCTGCTCCCGCTGTAATTGGACAAAGCGGTAGCCAATCAGCGGGTCTGGTGGCCACAATGGCCGCCGGCTACCCACGATCATTCACAGTAGATGTAGAACAGCTGTCTGCCTATGTAAACAAGGCAGACCGCTGTTCTGTGAGGCAAATGGAGATCTGGTGTTTGCACTAAGCAGAAACACGGATCCCTGTTTTCTTCCAGTCACAACATTCCCACCACTGTTAGGAAGCACTCCCTAGGAGCACACTTACTCCCTTTGATCGGCCCTGATGTTAACCTCTTCCTTGCCAGTGTCATTTATACAGTGACAGTGCATTTTTTTAGCACTGATTGCTGTATTGGTGTCACTGGTCCCCAAAAAGTGTCACTTAGTGTTATAGCATATAGCACTTTATAGCACAAAAAATAAAAGCACAGAGGTGATCAAATACCACCAAAAGAAAGCTCTATTTGTTGGACATCAATTTTATTTGGGTACAATGTCGCACGACTGCGCAATTGTCAGTTAAATCAACGCAGTGCCGTATTGCAAAAATGGTCAGAAAGGGGATAAAACGTTCCAGAGCTGAAGTGGTTAATGAATTAGGTGACACTCTGCTATCACCCACATATGTGCAAGTAAAAACAAGTGTTTTTTTATGCAAAGTGAATTTTCAATGCATTTGCTATGCAAAGATGCAAAGAGACAATTCCTTTGCAAAGCAAGCAGCCTATATGCCTTTAGTAAATCAACCCCATATTCTCTTGGAGAGTGTCAATGGTGGGCTTACACACACATATATATATTTATATATTTTACCATTTTATAACTTTATTAGAAGTAATAGCAGCAGCAGCAGCAATTTCCACAATTTACAGTGGCAGAAATTCCTCCAGAGTTCTGTGCTTTTTATATCCTCCTTGCTCCAAAAAACCTATTCAGTGGCCTCCAGCTGTAACAGCTGGAGGGTAAAGCTAAAAAAAAAAAAAACTTTTAGGGGGTTAGTGCAGTTTAATACCTACACCCTAGAGATGTGCTGGAGAAACAATCCAACACACAAGCGTTACTTGTTTTTTTCCCAGCAGTTTGACAACAGAGCAGAAAGAAAGCAGTTGTAATTCATACCAAGTTGTAGGCTTTGTGTGATGAAAGCGACAGACCGCTGCCTAGGAGATTGCTTTGCTGCACTCCACGAAGCAGATTTGAAACTGTCGTGGACCACTTTAGATGAGAGTTGGATTATGGAATGACCTGCAATGTCTGTGTCATATTGTTCTGCACAGGGTGCATTATGCTGCGCTAACTAGGTGTTCAGCACCAAATAAGAGAGGTATCCTAGATGTGATCTGTCAGCTGTGTCTCATATTTTTAGATTGGGGGAAAAAAGAAATATAAAACTGAAAGTGATATTGTAAAGACAGAACAGCTGCATACAACAAGGTGTCAGAAAATTGATGTATTTCTTATATATTTCTTATAAATTATGCTTTCTAAATACATGTGGGGCCCTAATTATAAAACGTGGCAACATTTTTTTCACTGCACTTTTCCTTACTTTGAAATTTGAAGCTGCTATTGTTAGTGTCAAAGTGCATTATAGTCAAGCGGTAAAAAATATGTTTACAATCTTATTAAAAATGTGCCAAAATGAGGCAAAAAATTTTGAAAATGATGGCTTAGAGCTGTGTTTAGGCTGTCAAAAATCACTTGAGAAAAAAACATATTAAAATTTTTTTATTCAAATTAGAGTTTTATAGTTTTAATGTTAACAAAAACAATTAGCAGTAAAATGACTCTGAGCAGCTTTATGAAAAATGCGAAACCTGTAAAATGCTTACCTTTAAGCTACTGTATATAAATATGGCCTTTTCTTATACCATCAAATGGAGGGCTTTTTACGTAAAAAAAAAGGTAGTGAAGTGAGATTAACCCATGCTGGCCAATGAGAAAGTATTCTTCACTGGGTTTATGCTTTTTTAACTGAAACTTGATTGGTTGTTATTCTCTACTACAAATTAGCATTGCTTTTTGTAACACCTAAGTAAAAGTCTATATATAAACGGTTTTAGTACACAAAAGTATGTTGATTTTTTACTATTGTGTTTCATTTCTTCTATAGGCTTGAAGATGCAGTGGACGCCAGAGCATGCTCAGTGGCCAGAGCAGCATTTTGATATAACTTCAACCACTAGGTCACCGGCCCACAAAGTTGAAGCATATCGAGGTCACTTGCAGCGCACCTATCAGTATGCCTGGGCCAATGATGACATCTCTGCTTTAACAGCATCAAATCTGCTAAAGAAATATGCAGAGAAATATTCTGGAATTTTGGATGGTTCCATGGAACGGCCAATTCTAAGTAATTACACCGAAGCTCAATCAGGTCTTGTAAACGGACGGAAAAATGAAGGTGAACCTTGGCAGAGTTCCTTGAACTCTGAGGGTGTATATCCTATGAACTGTGTTGCTGATGTTATTGCAGCAAGCAAAGCTGGAGTGGGAGCCGCAATACCTCCATCTGATGTTTCTGCCAGCATAGGTAGTTCTCCTGGGGTGGGAAGCAACCTGACAGAACCTAGTTATTCCAGTAGTACATGTGGAAGTCACACAGTACCAAGTCTGCATTCAGGGCTACCATCTCAGGAATATGGAGCAGGATATAATGGATCCTACCTGCATTCAAGTTACAGTAGCCAGTCTGCCTCTGCACTGCCATCACCTCACCCATCTCCGCTTCATAGCTCGGGACTTCTACAACCTCCTCCACCACCTCCACCTCCACCAGCTTTAGTACCAGGCTACAATGGGGCCTCTAACCTCTCAAGCTACAACTATCCACCTGCTGCTTATCCCCCACAATCCACTGTTGGCTCAGGCTATAGTCCTGGAAGTGCACCTCCTCCCTCAGCTTACCTCCCTTCAGGCATTCCTGCTCCTACTCCTCTTCCTCCCACTACTGTACCTGGCTATAGCTATCAGACCCATGGGTTGACCCCAATAACACCATCTTCTTTGTCTAACAGTTCTGCCAGCTCTCTTAAAAGAAAAGCTTTCTACATGACAGGGCAAAGCGATTTAGATCCCAGCTATGGAAATTATAGTTACAGCCAACAAAGAACCTCACATAGCCCTATGTATAGAATGTCTGACACGAGTATTTCTAATTCAAATAGGGGAAATGGCTTTGATCGCAGTTCTGAAACAACATCATTAGCCTTCAAGCCAACAAAACAGTTGGGACCTGGTGACCAGCAAAGAAAATTTAGCAGTCAGTCAACTAGAGCTCTCACCCCACCTTCATATAGCACTGCTAAAAATTCAAGATCAAGTGAAACTTTTGGAAAATACAACTCTTCTGCAATTAGTGAGCACAGTGATGACCACAGGCAAATGCTCCCACACTCTATACAAGGCCCTGGAATTCATACAGCTACCTCATCCAACCACTCTGTGGACGAACAGCTGAAGAATACCGATACACACCTCATTGACCTTGTAACAAATGAGATTATAAGCCAGGGACATCCAGTTGACTGGGATGAAATTGCTGGCCTTGATTTAGTGAAGGCCTTCATAAAAGAAGAAGTTTTATGGCCTGTAATTCGGTCAGATGCATTCAGTGGACTCACTGCTTTGCCTCGGAGCCTTCTTTTATTTGGACCTAGAGGGACAGGCAAAACTTTACTGGGCAGGTGTATAGCTAGTCAGCTGGGTGCCACATTCTTTAAACTTGCTGGCTCAAATATTGTCACAAAGTGGATAACTGAAGGTGAAAAGATTGTCCATGCAACATTCCTTGTTGCAAGGTGTCGGCAGCCCTCAGTGATTTTTGTTAGTGACATTGACATGCTTCTCTCTTCTCAAGTGAGTGAAGAGCATAGTCCTATAAGTAGGATGAGAACAGAATTTCTTATGCAGTTAGATACTGTTCTATCTTCTGCTGAGGACCAAATTGTTGTAATCTGTGCCACAAGTAAACCTGAAGAAATAGATGAATCTCTACGGAGATACTTCATGAAAAGACTTCTTATTCCCCTTCCTGACAGCACAGCCAGACATCAGATAATAATACAACTGCTATCACAGCACAATTACTGTCTCACCGACAAAGAGGTTGCACTCCTTGTCCAGCGCACAGAAGGTTTTTCTGGACTGGATGTGGCTCGTTTGTGTCAGGAAGCTGTGGTAGGCCCTCTTCATGCCATACCACCTTCAGAACTTTCAGCCATTATGCCTGGCCAGCTGCGACCTGTAACATATCAAGACTTTGAAAATGTATTCTGCAAGATTCAGCCTAGCATATCACAAAAAGAACTTGATACATATATTGAATGGAACAAAATGTTTGGGTGCAGTCAGTGACAGACTTGAAATGCTGGCACACAAACATAGATGATATAGGGAACTAAATCCCTTTTTGGCAGTGGCCTAACTGTTTAAGGTACCAAGACAGCCCAAGTAACCTTGCATCTGCAGAGTGATGGTAGACTTGAAATAAATGTGCATCAAACAGCCAATGTTCTGAATTGAATCACATAGGACAATGGGTATGTGTTGATGCTTAGTTGTGTTCAAGCAAGCCAACACTCCGAAAGACGTAGGGTGGAAGTAGGTTGGCATTGGAAGGACGTGAACCTGTTTGTTGATTCCATTCTGCTGTTCTTGAGATTTAGTTGCTGTCAAGTGCCTAAACTGGTGCTTTATTTTATGTTTTTGTTTGCCTCACAATTACATTGGTGGCATGTGCTAATATGAAAAGCTTTAACTTCAAACATTACTGGACTATAGATGAACAACTGAGTTAAAAAACAGAGAGCCAGATTTTTGCCATTGTATGAGCAACAGTATTCCTCAATCCCCTCTGTTCCATGGAACAGTAAAACAGGGAAAAATAATCTGGACCTTAATTTCTGCAGTTTCTTTATGTTAATGTTCTGTCTGCAAAAATGACAAAAAAAACCTCAGGAAAGTTGATTTGTACAGTACCTCAAAGGAATGTGTTGAAAGCACTATTTACTGCTGAGCAAGATGGTTGGTGTCATTGTTGCTTTATAGTATAATGTATGTTTACCTCAAAAATTGGAAAGTGGCATGGAAAATTACTTTGAATGTATTTGGTTGATTCTAAAGAAAAATGGCTGATGTAATGTCATGTTAATTTGTAGCTAATATCTCCCTATGTAAATTAAACCTTATTAAGAATTTCCAGTTATGATATTAAATCAAAGACATTTTCTAAAGTAAGTTGAGAGGGTGATTATGTTCTTTATTTGGCTTTTACTTTTATGGTTCAAAAGAAAGTGTCCTAAATGAACTCAGCTTCAGTCTAAGAGCTGTAAAGATAATGGTGACTGGCTTTATTAACTGAATTATTTTTACAAATATTTACTGGTAAGCTTTGACACTGTAGATAGCCTTCGTATTTCTTGGCTATATATTAGTTTCAACATCATATGTTGTGTAAACTTCCAGTTGCCACATTGGTCAGGAAGACCAGCAAATTGGTTGTTATTTATCCAATCATTAGGCGTATTCAACAATGTTAATTTCCATTTAAGTAAGATACCTAAACAATACAATATGTGTAGTACCTAATTATTAAGCATTAGGGGTGGTATGCAAAGCTGCAAAGTTCCAAAGTCTAATTCAGATAGCCTGAATCGCTCTTAATCAAGACACTGCAACCAAAAACATGGAAAGTAAATAGCATTTTAAGAGGTGTTTTGTATTATTTGTTTTCATTTTAAATAAAAATTGTAATATGGGGATCTTGTTGCTGTATGTGGTTCAGAAGACATACATTTTTAACATGTTTTACCATCATTGGCCAACAAGAGAAATCTTGAATTGCACGAATAGACTTTGAAAGTCTTAATAAACCATATGCCCTTTCATCTCTAAATAACTATCTTGCTGATGCTCTTTTTTTTTCCAAACTGGAAAAGTTAGCTTTATTGGATAATTTTAATTTTACAAATATACCACTTTGTTTTATATGTTAATAGTGAAATATATTGTGTGAAAAATGCCCCGAGTTGCTATTTTTTTAAGACAGCCTCTACAGGCTTTGAAGAGTCAACCCTTGTTTTTAATAGTTGTATTATTTGTATTATTTTCCTCTGTACATTCACTGTGTATTTTACCTTGTTTGAATGCTGTCTAATACTTATAGCATTTTTTTCCTTTTTCTTTCTATCCCTGCTAACTTCTACCATCCTCAATTGTGTCTTGGTTTTGTTTATTTTTGTGGTTTATTTGTTCACTACTTATAATGACAGCTAATTGATGTTGGGTGATGTCTCTGGTCAAGGAGCAGTGTACAGGCTACAGATGTCCATGCCTGCCAACTCATGAACAGAACAACCTGGCTTTTTTGAATGTAATGTTTTGTTTACTTTAAATGGAGACAGTAACAATGCTGTTTCAAAGCACTGGCTATTGATGTACATTTAAGAAATTAAATAAATGCACTGAACGTCGTAAAGAAGAATTTACATTACATTTTTTGGTTCTTTTGTTTCTGCAAAAATGGGTTTAAACTAACTAAACAAACTTCATCTTGCACATCCAAAGAAACAATCACTTTGAAAATTTAATCTGTTTTCCAAAAATAAAGGGTACCAATAATATTATTCCGATGCATGTTTTTGTCTTTTTTTCTTCAAACCCTAACTTTATTAGCAACTTTTGAAAGTGTCATCTTGGGCTCTATCAATGCAGACCACTCAGCAAAGTTTTCATAGATGCCTAAAACCTCATTTAAAAAAAAAAATGTAATCCGACCAAATGTTACAAGTTTTTCTAAAGGCATTTTGGCTAAAGGCCTTAAGAAACAAAAATCATTAACTATTACCATTTGAGCATGTTAACATTTCTCACAGTACAGTCAGAGATTGAAAGGATTACTTATTTACTGAATTTTGGGGTAGACAACTAGAAAATTAATATAAGTGCCATCTTTAACAGTGGAAGATCTGTGGCATGGAAAGATAATGGATAAAAGAATACTTACCTCCTATACTCACTCTCAAGTCCCCACAAAATATTTAATGTAATATTATATTAAAATACAGTAAAAAAGATACAGTAAAACCTTGGATTGCGAGCATAATTTGTTCCGGAAACATGTTTGTGATCCAAAACAGTCGTATAGCAAAGTGAATTTCCCCATAAGAAATAATGGAAACTCAAATGATTTGTTCCACAACCATTTATTCATAAGTCCTTCAGTTTATAGTCCATATGAAAAGATTATAGCAATTTGATAGGTTGTGTATCCATAAAATGTCCATCCACAAATGACAGCCTCCACAAGGGGATTAGAAGCAAAATCCAGCAGGAGCTACAGAGTATAAAAGAGAAGAGAGGCGCCTCTAAGTGTAGCAACATGGCAACATTTAATGAAGGTACAATATTTAGCAATGGTTGATGATTAATAGAGGCACATCTAAGTATGCAGGCATCCGGGGTAAAGCTGTCCACAGAGACCATCCTCCACACCACCGGCTCTCACTGCTGTCAGTCTGCAATCGTGACCGGGAAGACTACCCTGCAGTAGAGAAATCTGAAAGCATGGATTGAAGCGCTCTTGGAGTGCAGCGTGAAAGGGATGACATTGATAGCGGCGTGGAGGATGGTCTATTTGGACAGTTTTACCATGGATGCCGGCATACTTAGATGTGCCAGTTTTAATCATTAACCATGTGAGTTGCTAAATATTGTACCGTCATTAAATGTAACCATATTGCTACACTTAGAGGCTCTTCTCTTCTCTTTTATACGTAGTTGTGATATGACGCTACTCTTATATCAAGACATCGCTTGTTTATCAAGTCAAAATTTATAAACAAATTTTGCTTGTCTTGCAAAACACTCTCAAACCAAGTTACTCTCAATCCATGTTTTTTCTGAATTTAAAGTGCACTTGTTCCCTGACTATGGACGTTAAATTATTTTCTTAACAGGCAAAAAAAAGAGCTTCAGAGGCACTTAAATAGCAACACCTATCAACTTTTTCTCTGGTGGAATTGTGGAATTGGCTTGGCAGCCTACCAGTCTTCTATTGTAAACAAACAGGTGTTGCATGCAATTAAAAAAGAACTGGAACATGACTCCAGAACTGTGAACTTTGAGGATGCATTACCCTACACTGCCTGTATCTACAAATGTCAGTGAGAGCTTATTTTAAAGCTCTTTTAATGATTACGTTCACAGTATATTAATAGAGTTGAGCGAACTTCTAGAAGTCCGGGTTCTGCTGGTTCGGCCAAACTTCGGGACAAAGTCCGGGTTCAGGTCCGGACAGAACCCGAACTTTGTCCCGGACCCCGAACCCCATTGAAATCGATGGAGACCCGGACTTTTAGGCACAAAAAATGCTGTAAAATAGTCCTGGAAGGTCCTAGAGGTCTGCAAAAGGAAGGAAATGTGGGTAAGGGTGGGACAAGTGACCTACAAAGAAATGGGGACAGGGAAATAACTTTAAATATTTTTTAAAAAATAAAAACATCAAAAATGCAAAAATGGAGATCATCTTCAAAATGGGTCTGAAAAGTATTAATTAACATTAGAGGCCATAGAACTGTTCTAAAATCATCTTCAAACTGTGTCAAAAAAGTATAAATAAGCCGGGAGTACCCATATCACTGTTATGCAAAATGTGTGTGTCACTTTAAATGAAACCGGGAATCAGTGCACATCTCTTCTACACAATTATTTCAAGTCTGTGTGTCACTTTAAATCAAACCGTCAATCATTGCACATCTGTTATTCACACTTCTTTTTAAAGTCTGTGTCACTTTAAATTAAACCGTCAATCATTGCACATCTGCTATTCACACTTCTTTTTAAAGTCTGTGTATCACTTTAAATGAAACCGTCAATCATT